>BDSI01000066.1:136926-216383 GCA_003117195.1 Eudorina sp. 2006-703-Eu-15 | reverse complement strand
CCTACCTACCTCCTCCCTCCTCCCTTCCCCAATCCATACCCTCCCCCTTGGTGAAGGCCCCCAACCCCCCCCCCACACACACACACACACACACACACAAACCTGCGACGGCTGGATGCTCAGCGCATGCAGAGCGGGCAGCAGGGTGCTGAAGTGCTGCGGCTCAAAGTCGGGCTGCGCGCACCGCGAGACGGCGGTGTAGAGGCACAGGTCGGTCCACACGGCGTTGGGCCGCAGGTCCAGGGAGGGCATCGCCTGGAGGAGGGAGGGGGAGGGGCGGGGGGGGGGGGAGGGGGGGAGGGGGGAGGGGCGGGGAGGGGGGAGGGGGGAGGGGGGCAGGGGTGCAGGAAATCGGTGGACATGTTCAAACTGCGCTGCTGCCAGGTAGGGGGAGGGGGCCCGGGGTGTGTGCGAGGTAGTGCGCAGGACGGGGATGGGGAGTGAAGTAAAGAAGGGCAAGGAGGGGCAAAGAGGGGCGGGGGGGGAAAGTGTGTGCGGGGTGGGGGGTGGGGTGTGGGGTGGGGGGCAAGAGGTGTAGTAGGGCAAGGGGATGTGTCATGGCCCGGGAGGGGTAGGGAGGGCGCTCCGCCACATCACACCACCCGCCGGGAGGATGTGCGCCCGGGTGCGTGATGGGCCTCATGCGCGGCCTCAGGACTGAGATACCCGTATCCAGGGAGGGTGTTTACAGCGATATACATCTCGGGGGGGTGGGTGGGTGGAGGGGGGCCGAGCAGGTCAGCGACCCGTTCCGACCTCTGGTGCGCGGGAGAGAGCCCCCCACCAGGCGGCTGAGTGCGACCGATATGGATATGACGGATCCGGTCCGGTCCGCGATGTAATCGCCCACCCTGACCTGCGGCGCTGCGGCGGCGGCCGGTCGGCCAACTACGCCTCCACACCTCCGCACCTCCACACCTCCGCACAGCACGGGAGGGGGAGGCGTATCGGCACCTACCCGGGGCAAGATCCGGCGCAGCCACGTCAGCGCCTGATCTCCCACGGAGGGAGGGAGCTAGGGGCCCCTCCCCACCACCACCTGGCCATCACCCCCCTCCCCTCGCGATCTGCCAGGCCCCCTCAACCCCCGCCCTCGCCCCACCTGCAACAATGCCACCAGCGCCCTGGGCGACATACGGCCCTGCGGGGGTCGAACCGGGGGGGTGCGGGGGCCGACAGATGAGAGTGGGTGGAAGAGGGAGTAAGAGGGGGAAGGGAAGGAAGGTGTCAGGACTCGGGACAAATCAGACATTATTAAAGAGAGCATCAGAGCTAACCGCCCCGGGGGGGGGTCCAAGCCTTCACCGGTATGTCAGGGCTGGGCCGAAAGGCCGCCCTCGTGCTGCCCCCCCCGCAGCCCCTCAGCCGCACCTCCCACCACCCGCCATCCGCCACTACCCTCCCCCCCCACTACCCTCCCTACAAACACATCCGGTTCCCCCACCCCCCTCCACCCAGTCGCGTCCCACCCCACCCCACCCCACCCCACCCCACCCCACCCCACCCCACCCCACCCCACCCCACCCCACCCCACCCCACCCCACCCCACCCCACCCCACCCCGACCCACCCCGACCCACCTGCTGCATGAGCACCTGGCTCCTCCACATGAGGCGGCCAGCCCAGCGGCCGTCCGGCCTGACCCCCCAGGCCGCCAGCGCCCCCGCCAGGTTGGCCAGGTGCAGGTCGGTGGCCCGGTTCTTGAGGGCGGAGCGGGAGGCCTCCAGCAGGGCCGCCACCCAGGCGGGAGGGGGCTCGATGTTGAGGCGGCGCAGGGCGGTGATGAGGGAGGCGGTGCTGGTGGTGTCGGCCAGGAGCTGATTCAGGCGGGGGCGGGTGTGTGTGTGAAGGGGGGGTAATGGGAAATCGGTAAACATATTCAAACTGCGCTGCGACCAGAGCAAAAGTCCGGTGCGGGGTTGGGGGCGAAGGAGGGTGTGTGCGGGGGGTGTAAGAAACTGGTAGGCATATTGGTTGGGGTAGTTGTACGGGTGACAGGCGGGAAGGGCCGGGCCATGGAGTCGGAGCCCAGCTGGGGCGTTGAGATCTGAGATGACGGGGAGGGCCGTGAGGCTCATCAGGTGCGCCGAGGAGGAGGTGCAGGAGGAGGAGGAGGAGGAGGGGGGGCAGCTGGGTCGGAGAGGTTAGTGGGAGGCTGTGTGGCGGCACCCGGCCATTGCCCGGCCCCTGCGCCCTGCCCCTCTCCGTCACCCCCCCGCCTCCACCGCCGCTGCCCCAAGCACCCCACGCCACGGCCTCACCGGACAGATCCCCCCTCGCTCTGGCTGCAGCGCAGTTTGAAAGTGTCTACCAATTTCCTATACCCCCCTCGCTGTCTACAAGTGTCTACCAATTTCCTACACCCCCTCGCTCCCCCACAGGCTGCGGGCGCGGACCGCTACCTCCATCAAAATTCCTTCCCAGTTCCAACCCCCCCCAACCCCACCCCCATCCCCCACCCCCCCACCTGGCGCATGTTTGCCTGAGTGGCCGCCATCACCACCCCCTGCATCTCCGGCTCCAGTCGGTACTGCTGAGCCGCCAGGGCGCCCAACACACCCGCCAGCTGCCGGGGCTGCGGGTGGGTTCGGGGGAATAGTAGACATAATGAGGTTGGGGGGAAGAAGGGCAGGGGTGTGTGCGTGTGTGTGTGTGTGTGTGTGTGTGTGTGTGTGTGTGCGTGTGTGTGTGTGTGTGTGTGTGTGTGTGTGTGTGTGTGTGCGTGTGTGTGTGTGTGTGTGTGTGTGTGAATGTGTATTCGGGCCGTGTTGGGCGATGGGGGCCAGCTCAAAACGGGGAGACCAGGTACCCGGAAGCTTCTGGATCCAAAACGGGGAGACCAGGTACCCGGAAGCTTCTGGATCCAAAACGGGGAGACCAGGTACCCGGAAGCTTCTGGATCCAAAACGGGGAGACCAGGTACTCGGAAGCTTCTGGATCTAAAACTCCAAACAATGGGTAAGAACGGGGATATGACGCCTCTACACCTGTTTCCAACGCCCCTGCCGTCCGCGTCACAGCACCACCTCGCCAAGAAATACACCCACACACACACACCCGCCATTCAGCCGGCGGTTGCTATCGGAGCTCTGGCGCCCGCCTCAGTCAACGGTCGCGGCTGGCCTGAGTCTATCCTCTACGTCGCCGTCACAATTCACCACCATTTGGGTTGTCGGTAAGTCGGGTTTCGGGTTACGGCTATTTCGGGTGTCATCTACTTCCGTCGCCTACATCGCCTGTTACGCTGGACTTTGCTTCTCGCGGCTCAGTTCTATTTTTACACACACCCACACACCCACACACACACACACACGCGATCCCCACAATCCCCGGGGTGTACCTCCAGCGACCCCAGCTTGGGCTTCAGCTGCGCCACGTAGGCCTGCATCCACTCGAGGGGCGGCTGCAGCGCCAGCCGCGTAAGGCCCTCCAGCAGCTGCTGCAGCTCCCCCCCGGAGAAGGCGCCCTGCCTCAGCCGCCCCAGGGTGGTGTCCAGCACCCGGGTGGAGGTGTCCAGGTCGATGAGGGCGGGCAGGCCCGAGGCGGTGATGCGGCCCAGGGCCCACAGGGACAGCGCCAGCTCGGGGGGCTCCAGGGAGGGCAGTACGGCAAGGGTGTGGACGAGCAGGGTGGCGCGGGTGGTGTCGTCCAACCCCACCTGGAGGGATGCGGGAGAGGACGTGAGTTGGGGGGTGGAGGGGTGGGGTATAGGAAATTGGTAGACATTGTCACACTGCGCGGGAGAGAGGGGGTATGTGTGCCTGTGGGTGTGTCGTGTTTTGGCGAGGTGTGTGGAGGGGTGTAGCAGGCAGTGCACAACGTAAGCAGTGGACTGTGAAAAGTGACGGTACACTCGCGCATGTATCGACACGATGCAGTACACGGTGCAGTACATGCCGTAATCAGCTGTTCTAGGCGGCGCTCCCGAATACACCCCCAGCTGCCCCGGTTTCGGTGTCCCATATCGAAGGGGGCGTGAAGTGAGAACGACACCCTAGTCATCCATTCTTACAAGGCCCCCCATGCCCCCCGGGGTGTTCTGTTTTGTCAACCCCAATCCCGCAAGGGTGTTATGTTCCAGTGAACCCTCCGCGCCCGCCCCCCCCATCGAGGGGTCCACGAGGCCGTGTTCCTCCACCTGCAGATCCGCCAGCGCCAACAGTACGGCACACAGCTCCTTGGGGGATGTACGGCGCAGAGCGGATCGCAGCGCCTCACAGTACGACGCCACCCACTCGGGAGGGGGCCTGGGGGAGTGTGTGTGTGTGTGTGTGTTTGGGGGGTGGGGTTAAGGGGGGGATGGAGGGGGGGATGGAGGGGTGTGAGCCAACGTTGAGCTGGGGGGCACCAGAGGGGTTCCCGGGTTGAGGCGCGGGGAGCGACTTGGCGTCCAGGCTCGGTGGCCCAACCCCTCCACCACCCACCCGCAACCGCAGTACATGCAAACCCCAAACCCTGAACCCCCATCTGGATGTGAATGTGGATGTAGCAGGCTGCTACAGGGTGTGTGGTGTGTTCCACGGGTCACAGAAACCGCCTCGATGTTGTACGGGAGGGCCCTTGTTTCCGTTGAAGGGAGGCTCGCGAACCCGCCCCGCCGTAGCAGCCCGCCGTTTCGTACCTGTACCGCAGCGCCGCAAGGCCCTGTACGACTTTGGCCAGGTGCAGCGGCGTGAAGGACGGCAGCCGGGGCTTGCTGGCCTCCAGCAGCAGCTGCGGGGTTGGGGTAGGTGGGAGGGAGGGTGGGTGGGTGGGGCAGAGGGCGGAAAGCGTGTGTGGGATGCGCTAGAGGGATGGAAATGGGGAAATCATACCAGGATCGGGCTCTCTGGGCCCTAGGCTGTTTCATGACGGGCTCTTCCAGACAGGGATGAACCCGCCCGGCGGGGAACTCCCCATTCACCTCCGCCGGCCCCCACCCAACCACCATTCCCATGAGTTACGAACAACCCCCCATCCCATCCCATCCCGGACTGCCCCTGCGGCCATGGTAGCACCCGCCGGCGTCAGGTGGCAGTCATCAGACAGTCCGGGAGGCTTGGTGACCCGCGGGTCGGTGCGCGGTGCCGCTGCCTGACCTCTGCCCCGCCGAACCCCCACCTTGACCTCCAAATCCTGTCCTCCTCCTCACCGCCTTCACACAACGACCGACACTTGAAACATACACACACCGAAGCACCTGCCGGGCCACCCTCCACGCCCTCAGGCCACCCCCACCCCCCGCCCGGCCCCCATCCTAGTCCACCCACCAGCACTGCGTCCTCCTGTACGTCAGTGCCCATGGCGCCGTACGCCCACAGCGTCAGCGACAGGTCCCGCGGCCCCAGCCGGCGGATCTGCGCCTTCACCGCCGAATAGATATTGGAGCGCACGAAGGGGTCGGGGGGCACCCCCAGCAGCGCCACAGAGACCAACACATTGGACAGCTCCTGGGGACTGCACTCGATGAGCTTGATGGACAGCACCGCCAACAGCTGCTCTACGACCACCTTGTTGTCGTACCGCAGTACGGCAAGCGCCGAAACCACCTTGGAAAGGTCGGGGCCGCTCACACCGTCAAGACCCGACAGGACTTGCGGCATCAGCACGCGGAGTACGGCGCCTGCCGGCGCCGCCGCCGGTGCCGCGGCGCTGGCGGCGACGGCGGCGGCGGCGCCGCCGCCAGGGATGGTACCGCTGGCCCCGGCGGCGTCGCTGCTCGTCGCCGTCGCCGCCGGCACCGCCGCCGCCGCCGCAGCTCCGACGCCGTTTCCACCGCTCGACGCGAGAACGGCCCGCGGTCGGCTGTCCACATCATCGCCTTCATGCTCGTCCAGCGGCGGGGAGGGGACCAATTGTACGGCAGCGGCCGCCGCGTTCAGCAGCGCCGCTTGCTGCTCCAACGTGCCTCCTCCGCCACCGCTGCGAGTTGCTGACGCGCCTCCGAAACCCAGACTGCTGATGTCCCGTTCCTCCCGTTCCTCCCGTTCCTCCTCGTCCTCCTCGTCGTCATCCTCCTCGTCCTCCTCGTCGTCATCTAGTAAGGAAGACATGGTCAGCGGCAAGCCATCATCCTCCGCCAACAGAGCAGGCGTGCCGTTACCATTGCTGCTTTTGCTACTGCTACTGCCAGCGCTGCTACTGCCAGCGCTGCTACTGCCAGCCGTGGGGATGCTGTTGTCACTGCTACCGCTGCTGTTACGGAGTTCGGCAGCGGCGGTTGAGCCCCCGGATGGGCCGGCGGGGGTGGTGGGAGTGGGAGTAGCAGATGTGGAGGTGGGTTGGAGGCGCTGCTGCTGGCGGCTAGCCAGAAGGGCCAGGTGAAGCAGGGCCACAGTGACCAGCGGCAGATCCAGGTACGGCGCCTGCTGCTGTACGACATCCGCCAACGCCTGGAGCGCGAGGGGACGCCAACACGGCGGGGCAGGGGAGGGGGCGGGGTACTCGCCGACACCGGCGGGGGCGGGGGCGGGGGCGGGGGCGGAGCGGCCGGGCCGTCCCCCTTAACCACGTAGCCTTCCACCCTCCCACTTCATCCATCACCACCCAGCCCGCGAATCCAGGTTCAGAGCCCCCTCCCCGCACCCATAACCCCCACAAACATGAAGCGCCCTGCGACACCCACGGAAGTGCCCATGTCCCTACCTCTGCACACGACTCGCGCTGCCAACCGGCCCTCCCTCTGAGACCCCGCGTCGGCCACATTCCCGAACGGAATCCGCCTCTTAACTCTATTACCTCCTTAACCCCCTTGATCGCCTTTGTTTCGACATCCTCCCCCTCCGCCGGCCCCAGCCGCCCAACCCTCCTCCCTCCCACCTGCAGTGAGGTGGTGGACCGCAGCATGCGGGCGATTACCGGGGCGCTGAACCGCCGAGGACGAAGGGCCGCAGTAGCAGCGCCGCTATTGCTGCCGCTGCTGCTGCTGCTGCTGCTACTGCTGCTGCTGCTGCCCGAGACGCCGGCGTCGGCGGGGCCCACAGTCATGGCTGTGGCAGCGGTCCCGGCGGGTACCCCCCCGGTGCCATTCCCGCCCGGGCTGCTGCCCGGAGACCGCAGTAGCACCTCCCCCGACTGGGGCGGGAAAGAGGCCGGGGGAGGGGGTCGCTGCTGCAGCCGATCGTCCAGGGCGGCAGGGGGCGGATGCGGGCCCCGGCAGCGCAGCGGAGGGTGGGGGCCAAGGGCCGGAGCTGCCCGGCTAGCGGCCGGGCAGCGGCCATCCAGCCGGGGCAACATGCGGGGTAGAGGCTGGGGTTGGGTGGAGCGCTCAGGAGGTGGCCGGGAGCGGCGGCTGCGGAGATTCGGGGAAAGTAGGGTGGCAGGGCAGGAAGTGTGGTCGCTGGGGCATGGCAAAAGGCGCCGCGATGCCCCTTGCCCGGTAACATAAACAGGCGAGGTCTGCTATGTCATGCACCATTGCAGACATGGGGTCGTACCTGGCAGTTTCAGTACCCGTCCGATGGCCGCTAGTGGGTGAGATGGGTAAGGGCAACCAAGCCCCACAGCGACATATGTGTATGCTCGCTCATAAGAATTGCTGTGGACTTCTATTTATTGAAATGGGAGTTTTGTGGCGCAAGTCCGCTTCATGCAAGCTGAAAAAATGCACGCTGACAGAGTTGCCACATCTTCAATGTCGGGTGCCGTGTGTTGAATTAACTGAGTCGGTCGAAGATGTGGATCTACGGTGAAATTGTCCAGGAGAATTCATAAGCCCCGTCTAGGCATGATTCAGGCCCACCAGCTTGTGCCCTGCATGTAATAATCAGCTGCTGCTGCAAGATCTGTGGTGTAATGTAATTCAGTGATAATGTGTGCGAGCGTCTACGCATACGTCCCAACATGATTATGTGCTTTCCATTAAATAGCAATGATTTGAATGCCCATAATGCGCACACGCTCCGCAACTTTAACATCGTGACGGTGCCGGTTTCCGCGATCTTCTGTCCTTACCACCACTGTTGGCGGTGACCATCATCGGCTTTTGAGCTTCGACTGCCGAGTTCGATTCGGTTACTTACTGCAGAGGCAAGCCGTAAGCTAGCCTAAGTGCCAACGTAAGAAACGCTTAGGGAGGAAAATCCCTCGAAAGTTTTCGGAACCACAACACGTCCAGAGCAGGCAAGCGGTACCGAGTGCCAGGTTTCAGGATATTAAAATTCATTGGTCGGTTCTTGTCCTCACAGCGCAATTGCTGCGCGACTAGCCCAGGGGAGCGCTCGGATCACTGTTATCACCATGGGTAATCAAGATATTACCAAGCATCGGGGCTTTGAAGAAGCCGTGACCTGCGGTTCTGGAGCTCACTGGGTAATTGCACTGCGAAGTACTGTTCGCACCCCCACTGGAACTGGTACCCGCGGAGCCCCCCTCCGTCGCCTGCATTCCCATCCTGACTCGGAAAGAACCCAGGCCAGTCAACGACATAACCCCTTCCCGTTGTAAAGCACTTGACAGAGACTGGGGTCAGCCTCAACCTCATGCACGCCACGCCACGCTGTCTAATATCACCTCCCACGGCTCCCAGCCAGCCAGCCAGCCCAGGTTCGCAACGGCACGGAGATGGACACACGCGCCTCCGCCGCCCACAGTGCCGTCCGACGGGGCTGCGCTGCCATGCACTCCCGCTCGGAAGCGCCGTCGGCATCCGGTTGGCCGCCTTCCCCGGGTCGCCAGAGTCCAGGGTCAGCCTCGGGGCCCTCCCTTCCTACTGCTGCTGAAAACAAATGGCGCATCTTCGCCTAGCCCAAGACAGCTGCATGTGTTCGAACACCCGTGTGCTGAGTCGGGTTGTCGGGGGGCCGGGCCCAAGAGAGCAGTTGTACACCGTTGCACCCTGCCGTACGCCGTCGTGCGATGGGTAACGCTTGCGCCTTCCGTGATTACAACTCCACCTTTCAGTCACATCTACTGTTTTGTCGTTTGCCCACGCGTCCGCCTGTCGTACGCTCGCCTGCCAGCGCTTCGGCCATCACAGAGCCTGTCCGTCTCCTGCCGCCAACCTGGTCATCTCCCCGCCCGCCTTCGTTCTCTGACGCACTCTGCTCGCACATCATCTGGATGCCTGGACGGCACTCCGGAGGCTTTGAAAAACCGACCCCCTGCCTTGCATCCTCGCCTCGTGTTTCCATAGTGCCTCTTTCGGCTTCCTGCACACAGCCCATGCACAGGCCATGCATGGGCTGCGTGCAGGAAGCCAAAAGGGCGGTCGCGTCACTTGAAAGCGCCGCGACTGCCAGGGCCCGTCGGCCATGTCGGGGGCCTTGCGTCATCAATGATGAAGTTCCCCGTGCAACACTCGTAAAGAAGCTGCATCAACTAGTCGTACACAACGACGTGCACACGGGACGCCACAAGCTGCACCTCCACCTACAGCACCTCGCCGCCTACCTGCTTACGTCCGCGGCCTTTGCCCCCCTCATGCCACCACTGCCGGTGCTGCCGCTGCTGCCATCACCGTGCACACACACTGAACATGCATCCCCTCAACTGAACCCCTCTGCCCTGCCCCTCGCCCCTCTCCCGAGCAAGGTTGAACCCTGAGCTACTTGAGCTGTCTGCTGCGGGTACTCGACTGCACCGACCAGCAGCAGCCCACTAGCGCTCGCCCGGCTGTGCGCCTGCGGCCCTGCAGATGCCCTCACCCTCGCACCGCAACCACTCATGCGCCAGCAGCTGCCCAGCACTGCACTTCTGCAAGGCCGGCGGAGGGCGTCCAGGAACGTCCTCCCCTCCACCGAGACCACGACCTGCTCGCAGCACTGCTGCACAGCCAACTACAGCTGGTACAGGTCCGACACGCACATGTAGCGGCCCTCAACCAGAGTGGTGCCGGGCTGCCAGCCGTCCGGCTTGAAGTCTTGCGGCGGCCGCTGCTTGTCAGGAACAGTTCGTTGAGAGTTGCGCCTTGCGCGATGACATGCACAACCCTGAAGTGAAAGTTGGATCCTAACCGACACGCAACACTTCCATGCAAGCGTAGAAGGCCGCCAGACCCAGGACCCGAGATGCTTGACATACAAAATATTATGCTAAATCCTTTTCAATATGGCAGGATGACCATGTCTGGAGAATCGAATCGCACAAAATTTTAAAATGACTGAAGCACCTACATAACTGCAATATTTATATTTTAGCACATCGCGCACTTGAAACTGATGCTAAGAAATGCTGGAGGGGCTTGAGAGTTGTAGGCGATAGGAAGGACGAGCATGGCCCCAGCGCTGGAGAATGGCCTACCTCCGCATTTGCGTCGCAATATCGAGGCCTCCTTGGCGGGCAAAAGGGATGTCTCCAAGGTAAGATGCGCTGGCTGGGCAGCAGCGAACTTACGTCAGGGTCGCCGAACTTCGCTGTTGCGATACTGCACAGCCCGCATAATACTGTAATGACCTGTTTCAATCATTTTCCACAACGCGCGGCTTCGCGCCCGCGCCCCTTGTCCCTCATCCCTCTCTGGAGCGCGCAGCCCCCGCCACGCAAGCAGGCGCCCAGTTTGTCCATCCCCCTGTCCCCGGAGGACCTTGAGCTTACCGCGTCCCTGCAGCCCCCCAGCGGCAGCATACGCAGCTCCTACGGCGAGGGCAGCCGGGGAGGGGACAGCCTCTCTTACACCGCCCGTAGCGGCCGCGCGTCCTCCATCGAGCAGCTGATGGAGTCCCCGCCCTCCGGTCCCGGCGTCCTCAGCGCCGCGCGGCTGGTAGGCAACGCCTGGGCGCGGCAGCAGGAGCGGGAATGGTACAAGGGCCAGCTGGCTCTGCGCCCGGGTGGGTGGGGTGGGTGGTGTAGGCTGGGGTAGGGAGCCAGCGGTGGCGTAGGCTGGGGTAGGGAGCAAGAGCGTTTAGCGGTTAATTGGTCGGGTTCCAAGTAGTCCTTGGCCCAGGTTCGCAGGTCGCCAAACCCGGCGGAACTTCGGGCCCATAGTTCGTGAGTACAGCACAGGTAAAGGGTTGACAGCCGACGCGCGACTGAATGGGCCATGGGTTCAGGCGGCGGGCGGGGTGGCCGGGGCTCCCGGGAGGTCGGTGTTAGGCGGGTCACCCGGGGTGGGGTGAGCACCTCCAAGTGACCCCCGCAGGGCATTGCGGGTGGGGGTGGTGGGGGTGCGACTGAATGGCTGAGGCTGGGGAGCGTCGTTGAAAGGGCGGAGGGCGGGGAGTGGGCAAAGCGAGGTGCCATCCGTGCACGGGGCGCCTTAACTCCGGACCCATATCCCAACCTTCCGCCAAACACACAGTACACTGTTTTATGGGCTGGGGCAGGAACAGTTGTGTGGCGTGCGGGCATTTCCGGGCTGAGCCATGCCCCTTGCATGTCGCCCACCCCTGCTCTATGCTGCTTACGAACCCACACACACACACACACACACACACACACACACACACACACACACACACACACACACACACGCACACACACACAGTCGTCGGTTGCATTGCTGGACACGGGTCTGTTTTTTCGCGGCTCAGCTTTTCTCCTTGATAACACACACACACGCCTGGCCCTCCCAGAACGTGTGGATGCGGAGGCTGAGCGGCTCTTCCTGGCGGCCATAGGGCCCATCGGCATGAGCCTGGACATCTGTCAGAGGCTGGCGGACAAGGTGGAGGGAGTGGCGCTGCGGAACGTGTTGCGGGCGGAGGCGCTGGAGCTGCACAGGTTGGGTGGGGGGGTGGGGTGGGGTGGGGTGGGGCTCTGTCCGCCCTGGTGGCCCCCTGGCCTTGCCGCCCCCTTCCCTCGCTGTGAGGGCTGTCCGCGGCGTCTAGTCCGCCCGCACCCCACCTCCAGAGCCACCTTGCGGGACCCTCTGTCACCCCACCTCCAGAGCCACCCAACCTCCAACCCTTGTGCGCGCGCACGTCCACACGGACACACGCCCGCACGCCCGCAGGCTGCGGCTGCAGGAGTGGAGCCCCCAGGCGCTCGCCAAGAGCGGCGCTGCGTCCGTGAAGGCTGCCCTGGCCTCCGCCCGGGAGCACAGCGTGGCGGCCAGTGTCAGTGGGGGCTTCAGTGCCGGCGGCGGCGGCGGGGGGGCCGGCGCGGGTCTGGTGCCCACACCCACCAGCGGCGGCGGCAGCACCACCAGTCCCGGGGGCCGGCGCTGCATGTCGGCTCTGCCCCATCGTTACATGGAGGTGAGGTGGGGTCAGGTCAGGTCAGGTCAGGTCATCAGTAGCAGGAGCGGCAGCAGCAATAATAGGAGCAGGAGCGGTAGCAGGAGCAGTAGTAGGAACAGGAGCGGTAGCGATAGCAGTTGCGGTAGCAGCAGCGTGGCCGTCCGTGCGCCCTGAAAGGTTGGGCCCTCGGCAGCGGCATCAGCGGCAGCAGGGAGGGCCCGGACGCACGGACACATGTTTGAATGCCGGCGTGACGCCGGCGCGTATTTGTTGCATATGGTTGATCGGTTGGTTGGTGGTTCGTTTCCGGTTGACGGTTTGTCCCTGTTGGTGAAACCACCACCACCGCCGCCACCACCACCACCACCCCTTCAGACCGACCTGGAGCGCAACCGTATCCGTAAGGCCCTCGACAAGCTGGCCGCCAAGCACGCCGCCAGCAGCGCCGCCAGCGAGGCAGGCCCCACCGCCTCCGCACCCGCCTCACCCGGCGCCGACGGTAGCGGCAGCGCGCCCGCCGCCGGCGGCGGCCACGCGGCCACGCGGCCGGGTCGCATCCTCTCCGCGGGTGCGGGTGCGGGTGCGGAGGGCGACCCGGCCGCGGCCTCCTCCCCGCTGCAGCTGCTGCAGAGCCTGAGGGCCAAGCGGGAGGCCCGATGGGCCAGCGAGACGGCCGCCATAGCCAGCCGGGTGGCGCACTTTATGGAGGCGGAGAGCCCGGCGTCGCCGCGGGTGGCGGCGGCAGCGGCTGCGGCAAGTGAGTGCGTGTGCGGGGCAGGGGGTGGCGGGGGGTGGAGAGAGGGCGGGGAGTAGGGATAGGGGTTGGGGTGGGGTGGGGGCCCAGCACGGATTTGGACGAGGAGGACTGGGAGCGGGGGAGGCAGCTACACAATAGGCACTACGCAATCGATGAAAGCTTTTCGCGATTTCGCTGTCTTTATAGACTAAGGGGAGGCAGCTACACGGGAGGCAGGGGCTGGGCCTGGCGTGGAGGGAGTCGTGGCGGGGCGGGGCTTGATGAGGTGGGCCTTGAGGGGGGTTGGGGTGTCTTGAGGGGGCGGCCAACAGGAGGGCGGGCGCGGTGTTGATCGGGGAGTAGGGGCCACTGGAGCGGGGCGGCTCGACCCCAGTCCCCTCCGCGCTGCTCACCTCCCCTCACCCTTACCCACCCACACCCATACACAACCTAGCCAGTCCTATGGGCGGGGCAGGGGCAGTTGTGTGACATACAGGCGTTTCCGGGCTTGGCTGCGCCCCTTGATGTCACGCACCCCCGCCTTGCCAACCAATCAACGCTCCCCGGCCGGCCCACGCGCACTCCTGCCCAACCCACATCCCCGCGATGTAACCCGCCCTCCTGCCCCCCCCCCCCCCCAGCCTATAATCCCCCCAAGCCTGCCTACGTGCCCTCCTGCCCGAACCCTTCGCCCCCCAACCCCGTTGACCACCCGTCCGGGCCCTGCCCTGAAGCCCTCTACTTACCCCGCGCACACCCACATCCCGAGATCTAATCCCCTTCCACCCCCCCCCCTGCCACCCCCGCGCAGCCTACCGGACCCCCTCGCACCCCCCGCGGCTGTCCGTCCTCTCCGTGGCGCCCTCGCGGCACTCAGAGGCGGCACCCCGCAGCAGTGCCGGCAGCGGGGCCCAGCCCGGGGCCCCGGAGGGGCAGCTCGGAGGGGGCGCCTGGGGCAGGGTGTCATCGGGCCAGGGCCAGGGTCTGGGCCAGGGCCAGGGTCAGGTGCCCGCCCCTCCGCGCACCTCGGTGAACGGCCGCAGCGGTGGCGCCACCTCCATCTCGCCAGTGGGCTCCCCGAGGCGGCAGCAGCAGCTGCAGCAGCTCGTGGAGGAGGAGGAGCTGGCGAGGATGACCCGGGACAAGGTGAGGCGGCCGGGGCAGGAGGGGGTTAGGAGGGGGCTGCCTGCCTGCCGGGGCAGGAGGGGTATAGGAAATTGGTAGGCAATAGGAAATTGGTAGGCAATTTCACAAACTGCGCTGCTGCCAGAGCGACGGTTCGACCGGAAAAAATTGGTACAGTACCGTAGATCGCCAGCGACGACGACGGTGTAGGCGTCGGTGTTGCCAAAACCAAGTAAGATGAGTCGGAACATGTAGGTTGGGCAGGAGGGAGTAAAGGGGGGGCTGCCCACCTTCCGGGGCATGATGGGTACCGTAGGGAGGGGCTGCCCACCTTGCAAACCCCACAAAGGGGGGTGGTGGTGGGTTGGGAGGTGGGCGACCCCCGACGGATCGGATCCAGAGGTAGGGCGGGAGGTGTGTTGGAAGGGGAGGGGCTGTCGGTCGGAGGCCCCGGACCAGGTGGGGCCCGACCAGGTGTACGGCACAGGTGTAGACTTGTGACTTCCCTCGCCGTACGCCCCTCGTGGGTCGTCTCGACCACCGCCCGGTGGCTTCCCTTGGAGCAGTGGGCACCCTTTGGGGAGCCCCGTACGCCCACCCCCACATATCCCCCACCCCTCCTTAAGCCCTCACACCCAAAACCTTCGCTTTTCATCGCCCTCCCCTCCCCTTGTTTCCTATATCATCTTATCGCCCCCTCCCTTCCCCCTCCCCTTCCCCTTCCCCCTCCCCCTCGCCTAAGGCCGCTCTGGCAGTCCGCCTGGTGGACGCCTACCGGGACTGCTGTGCCCGGGCCCGGCTGCATCCGGAGGCGGCCGTGTGCACCGCCCTCAGGAGGAGCTGCGCGGCCGTACAGGTGGGCGGCCGCGGCGGAGGCGGGCGCGGTCGGGGGGCGCGGGGGGGGGGGGCGGGGGCAGGGGGCCGTAAAACGACCCCCAGTCCCAGGACGACCCGGGTCTCACAGCGGTGAGGACGCGTTGACGAAGTACGGGAGCCGGGGGGCATGTGTGGGTGTATGCCTGCCCCGAGGGCGCCCGGGGAGTCTCCTTGCCGCCGCACCCCGTCCCCCGCTCGCTCAGGCAGCAGCGCAGTCTGAAATTGTTCACCAACTTCCTATACCCGTCCCCCCCTCGGGTGGCCCCACCACCGCCCCGCCCCGTCCCTCGGGTGTGTTGGGTGGTGCTGGCTTCGTCCGTCGGCCCCCCTCCCCCGGCACACACACACACACACACAGGCCGTGTCTCTCGGTTTATTTTAACACACACAGGCCGTGCCCCGCAGCGTGCTTAGCTCCTCCCCTTGACATCAATCCCCGAACCCCGAACCCCCGACTTCGTCACACACCCCTCCCCCCCCCCTCCCCCCCCCCCCCCCCCCACACACATACATACACATACACCCTACCGACACCGCAATCGACAGCGCTCTTCCGACACCACAGCCTTCTATTCACTATATGGGTCGGGCAATGGGTATATAATATACGCGTACGGGCAAGTCATTGGGCACCCCTCAGCCCCTCGCATGTCACGCACTCCTGTTCTGCCTGCTTAAATAACACACACGGACTCCACCTGCCGCAGGGTGAGCCCCGGTCCTTCCATTTGGAGCTGGCGGCGCTGACCCTCACCAGCCGGGACGCGGCGGAGGCCCTGGCGGAGGTCCTCGTACAGTGCACCCACGTGACGGGTACGGCACGTGCCCTTCCCCCTCGCATGTCTGTATGTGTTGGCAAGGAGAAAAGCTGAGCCGCGAATAAGCAGACCCGTGTCCAGCAATGCAACCGACGACTGAGACCGAGACCAGAGTTACCAATATGCCAGGGCGAAATATCTATTCTGTATGTGTGTATGTGTGTTGCTTAGGCAGGCAGAGCAGGAGTGCGTGATATGCACAGGCGGACCTGCGGCCGAAAGTGTGTATGTGTATGCGTGTGTGTGGAGAGCCCGGGACTGGTAGCCCCGTGCACCAGCTTGGACGTGAGCCGGCTGCCTTCAGTCCCCCAGGCTTCCCACCCCCGCTCTGGTTACGGCATATACCCACAAACCCGTCCCCTGGGCCTGGGCAGTGTTGCGGCACGAGGGAGGGAAGTGCCCAGGGCGGGACAGACCCGATGGAACTGCAGCTGCGCAGTTTCATTACGTCCTATCCCCCCCTCCTCGCCTGGGCAGTTAGTTTGTGAAACCCACAGCCCCTCCCGCCCGCCGCTCCATTGACACACGCGTCGGCTTGGTCACGCGGCGCGTCATCATTCCGCCTTCTATTCCCCCACCTCCCCGGGCCCCTCGGGGGTGCCACCGCACGTATGTACCTACGGAGGGGGGTGTTCTTGATGTCATGTCTGCGGCACCACCCTGGCCCCTCCTACCCCAACCCCTGTCCTGCTCCCCTCTGACTGTGTTCCTCGTGTTAACGCCCTCGGCCGCCGCCCCGCCCCCGCCCCTTGCCTTTTCTAACTCCCGCTTCCCCCGCCCCCGACCCCGCCCCCTCCCCTGCCCCCTCCCCTCCCCTCCGCCCCCGGCTGGCAGCTGTGACCCTGGACCGGTGCGCGGTGAGCACCGACGCCATGGGGGTGCTGCTGAGGGCCCTATGGGTGCTGCCGCTGAGGCGACTGAGCACCACCAACACCGAGTTCCCGCAGGTCACCTGGCCGCTGCTGCAGGTGGGGACCGTGGGCGGTGGGCGGTGGGCGGTGGGGGACATCTTCCTCCTCCCCTTCCCCCCAACCCCCCCTGGGGCTCTGCGGTACGAGGCCGACCGGAAGCATGACCTGCTCCCGCACCCCCTCAACCCCCCTCCTCCCGGGGGGCAGCGCAGTATGAACGTGTCTGCCAAGTCCCTGCACCACCTCCCCCCCGGGTGGCCCCCCGACTGCCCCCCTTATTCCCCCCCTGGCCCTGGCCCCCCCCATGAATATGTCTACCAATGTCCTATACCCTCCTGCTCCCCCTCCCAGCAAGCCCTGGGCCGGCCCACCGTGTGGGGTGCGGAGGCGACCTGGTGGCTGTCGCTGCGCCACCTGTCCCTGGCGGGGAACGGACTGGCGGACCAGGGGCTGTGTGCGCTGGTGGAGGTGGGGCGGGGGAGTGGGGGGGGTCGGGGGAGTTGGGGGGTCGGGGAGGGGGGTGGGGTGAGTTTGAGGGGGGGTGAGAGATGGTGCCTTACGAGTCCGTGGCGGGAGATGGGGGGTGGTCTGGACGACGTTGGGGGGAGAGAGACGGGCGGCCCGGCGATGGCGATGCACACCGCGGAGTGGAATGTACCGGTATCAGTCTGGGTAGGGTGGAGCAGGTCAGGGCAGGGCAGGCTAGCTCGGGGTTGTGTCGTGTGGAGGTTGGTGCCGCCCGCTCGTCCCCTCCTCCCTCATCTCCCTCCCTTGTCGCCTGGTCCCTGTTCCATTCCTCCACTCCCCCCCTCCCCCCTGAGTTCTACTGGGTGTGCCCGGGTTCGTTCTTCGGGTTTATTTATTTTTTCAATCTAACCTCCCCTCCGCCCCCTCCCGCCCCCCCCCCCTCCGCCCGCAGGTCCTGGTGGTGATGCCCCACCTGCAGTCCCTGGCCCTGCGCCAGTGCGGCATGTCCGACCTGTCCGCCCCCCGCCTGGAGCGGCTGCTGCTGGAGATGACCCGCCTGAGGGACCTGGACCTGGGCTACAACAACCTGGGGACCAAGGCGCTGGGGGCGCTGGCCAGGGGGCTGCCGCAGGTGGGGCCGGACGGGGGAGGGGGCTGGGGAGGGGAAAGCAAGAGGGAGGGGAGGGGGAAGTGGACGTAGGGTGGAGTGCATCACTCGGCTGACTGCCCGGAGGGGGAACAGGCCTGGGGGGAGGCGGGTGGGTGGGGTGGGGGAGGTTGCGGACGCACACCCCTGGGGGACCCCTGGGGCCTAGGCGGCTGCTGTGAGGGGGGCGGGGAGGGTCCCGCACCTGACCCCCCTGATCCCCCGGCGCTGTCCCCCTCCTGCACCTAACGGCCGATCTCTGTTCCTAGCGTCGTACACGACCATGCCGGTGACGGCTGTACGGCTGTCGTACGACCGAATTCCCCCACCCCCATCCACTGAACGCAACCGCCCGCGCAGGGCGGCTTGTGGCCCCTCCCTTGCCTCGCACAACTTTTTGTTCTCATCGCGTTCAATTCCTTTTGTCGATTTGTACTCACTGCCTGTACTGCACCGTACTGTACTGCACTGTACTGTACTGTACTGGATCGATGGGCCCCGCTTGCGTTGCCATGCAGGCGAAGGAGCTCCGGCGGCTGAGCCTGCCCTGGAACAGTGTGGGGGGCGGGGTGGCCTCGCTGTGCTGGACTGTGATGCGGCTGGGCCCTCGGCACTGCCAGCTGGAGGCCCTGGACCTGGCGGGGACGGACCTGGTGGCGGAGGTGGGCGGCCGGGGCTGGGGGTTGTGGGGCGGGGGGTGGGGTGGGAGGGAGGAAGGGAGGGAGAAGGGAACGGGGAAAGAGAGGAAGGGGTATTGGAGATTGGTAGACATAGTCGTACTCCGCTGCTGCTAGAGCAAAGGTCCGGTGGAAGGATTGACTAGACTGGGATCTCCAGCGATGCGACGACGTGAGGAGGGGAGGACGGGGGGAGGGGGGAAGGGAGCATGGGAGGGAAGGAGGGAGGGAAACAACCCAAGCCCAGCCCGCCCAACCCCAACCCCCCGCCATACCCCCCCTGCCCTGCCCCCCCCCCTGCCATCCCCCCGCCCTGCCCCGGGGGCCCTCAGGACCTGTTCGCGCTGGCCGCCATACTGCGCGCCTTCCCCAAGACCCCTGTACGACACATCGACCTGTCGCACAACAACCTGGTGGGGGTGGCGGGGCAGTGCCTCCTGCGCCACATGAACCTGCTCATGCCGCCGGAGGGGGACCCGGAGGCACAGGGGCCCGGAGGAGGAGGAGGAGGAGCGGAGGGGCTGCGGAGCGCCGGCGGCCCCGCGTCGTCCATGTCGTACGACACGGCCGCGGTGTCGCAATCGCAATCTCCCTGGGGCCCGATGTCGCCGGCCGCAGTGCTGGCGGGTGCCGCCGGTGGAGGGGGGGGAGGCAGTGGCGGCGGCGCCGCCGCCGCCGGCCCGTCCTTCCGTTCCGCGGGCGCTGACGTCAGCACCGGCGGCGGCGCCGGCGGCGGCGGGCAGCAGGCCGCCAGGCCGCTGGTGCCCATACTCCGGATGCCGGGGACTGGGGGCACTGGCCGCCCGGACAGCCCCGTCAAACGCCTCACCATCAATCCCAACCCCCAGTCCTCTGGGCCGTCGCCGCCGCCGCCCCCGCCGGCAAATGTTTCGCCCTTCGCTGCCGTACCACCATTCGGCACCCAGACGGACGACCCCCTCTGCGGCAAGCCCTCCGCCGCCTCCCTCTTCTCAACCAATGTCGCGGCCGCGGTGGCGGCGGCCGCGATGGACCGCTCCGCCGCCGTCGCTGGCCAGCGCTCGTCCAACGGCCCCAACGGCTGCCGTACCCGCAGTCGTACCGGCGGCGGCAGCTGTGGCTCGTCGGACTCCATGGTGGTGGTGACCACAGGCTGTGTCGTACAGCCCGGCCTGCCGCCCGGAGCCAAACTCCTGGTGCGGTACGACGGCGGACTCGTCAACTCCAGGGGGGAAGACGATGACGTCGGACGGTACGGCGGCAGTGACGAGCGGGGGCGGCAGCTGCAGATGGAACGGGAGAGGGAGCGGGAAAGGGAGCGTGCGAGACAGCGGGAACGGGAGCGGGAGAGGGAGCGGCGCCTTGGGGAGCACCAGCAACGTGCCGGCAGCACGGGCAGCGGCAGCGGGGCCTCGCCGTCGCCCTCACCCGCCGGCTCGCCCGCGGCAGCGGCGGCGGCATCCCCCGGGGCGGGGCAGGGCGATTCGCGGCAGGTGGCGGGGCGACTCGGCCCGGGGCTGCAGCCGCCGCCGCCACAGCAGCAGCAGCAGCAGCGGTCCGGGGGGCGAGGTAGCCCCGAGGGGCCGCGCGGGGGTCCTGGTGCCGGAGGTGGTGGCGGGGCGGAGCAGCAGCATGGGTCGGAGGAGGCTGATCTGGTGGTGGCGCCCAGTGGCCCCCACGCGCTGCACCTGGCGAAACTGGATCTGGGCCGGGAGCTGCCGGACCGGGTGACGGCGGCGCTGCTGCTGGAGCACGAGATGGAGGCGCGGAGGCACCGATACGGGTCGTCGTTCCGGGGGGTCAAGTGGCGGGGGGAGGTGTGCAGGAGGTGAGGCGAGGGGTCAGGGGCAAGGGCGGGGCTTTACTGGGGCAAGGTTGTCCTCACCTACAACGATTAGCGGAAGTACGGTCCTGCTTTGTACGGAGCCGTGCGTACGAGCTCGTCCTCCCTCCCCGGCTCTCCCCCACCTCACACCCCATCAGCTCGCACCTGTCCCCACACGTTGGCGTTTCGGATGCCCCTCATCTGCCGCACCATCTTCTCTGTCTGCTGCTCCAGGGACGGCGTGGACGTGGCCCCCCTGGACCCCATGTTCCTGGGCTGGACCCACAGCCTGCCCCGGGAGGGCCTCCTGGAGCTGCTGGTGGCGGCGCTGCCCGCCCAGCTGTGTCCCTGGCTGGCCAACCCGCGGCTGCAGTGCAACAACAACACGCAGTAGGCACCCGCGTGGTGGGAGAGCGAGAGGGCGGGAGGGAGAGCGAGAGGGCGGGAGGGAGGGCGGGAGGGAGGGAGGGAGGGAGGGAGGGAGGGAGGGAGGGAGGGAGGGAGGGAGCGACGGCAGCTGTGTGGTAGCAGCAGCAGCAGCAGCAGTGCAGCCCCGGCGACGACAGTCCGGGGCCGCCGTGGCTGACCCCGCTGGCTGGGGGCTTCCCCACCAACCTGCTGATGAATCGTGATGAGCTGATGGCTCGTCATTCAGGGCCGGAAGCCACCCGTCAGTACGTGAATGTGAATGTGGATGTCTGTTTAGAGAGAAACCCGCCCGACCCAACCGTGAATGTGTGTGTATATGATGTACATAGCGAAGGTGTTGAGGGCGTGAAGGCCATCATTGACGGCGGGGGTCCTCCAGGGAGCCCCGCTTACGGTTACCCGCCCGACCCAATACCGACTTGACCCCGGCTCCGTTGGCTGCTGGCTGATGGCTTTGGGTGTTTTCCTCGGTGGGTTTCATCCTGCCCTGCGCTCCCCCCGGCTCGGTTGTGGCCCTGACGGCGCTCACGCCACAGCGCCCTCGACCGCCGGATTCCGTGACCCTCTGACCGCCACGACCACGCTAGCGCTTGACTGCGGTGTTGTGCGTTCCCGCAGCTGCGCCGTGATTCCAACGTCGATTGCGGGTATGTATGTGCCGCACATGCCCGGATAAGAGCATGGCCGGTACGGTAACGAAACCGGGTCCACCCCGCCGTGGGGTTGGCATGTCTTGACGGGGACATGCGCACGACGTGGGCGGGGGGGGGGCGGGCCGTGTGAAGGGGACGCCGAATTCTATCCGCGCTTCGGGACTGGGATGGCCTGGTGGTGCAAAGCCCTGGGGGCGGAATCAGCAGGCAACTGGAAGTGTATTGTTGTACATGCTGTCGAACACCTGACGCATGGACACTGTGCCGGCAGGCCCACCCCACAGGGCAAGCCCAGCCGGGGAGAACACGGCCATGGCTGGGTCACCCCA
Source organism: Eudorina sp. 2006-703-Eu-15 (assembly GCA_003117195.1). Taxonomy (NCBI): domain Eukaryota; kingdom Viridiplantae; phylum Chlorophyta; class Chlorophyceae; order Chlamydomonadales; family Volvocaceae; genus Eudorina; species Eudorina sp. 2006-703-Eu-15. Next base: position 194,817 of record BDSI01000066.1, on the reverse strand, counting down.
ACTATTGACGTGTGCCGACGGTCTTAATGAGCGCAGTGGTGTTGCGGAGACGCTGGGGGCTCCTGTGTTGGGGTGCTTGTTTGGGCGGCGTTGGTCCCTAGGGCTCTTCCGCAGCCCTGTGGTGGTGCGGAGTTGCTTTGCTGCTATGCCTGGGTCCCTCCTGGAAGCCACCGGTGATGTTACTTCCTGGGGCCCGCTGTTACATTTCACGGATGCATAAAAAAGAGTGGAACCTTAATCCCCACTTGACAAGACAGTGTCCTCGAAGCCCCCAAAAGGGCAGGTGCAGCCTCAGGCACCGTGTGGCACAGGCCGCACCACGGCCCGCCAATCACCCGGGGCTGCAGCCCATCACCAGGCTCCCGCGTGGTCATAGGACAGCAGCCCCTGCCCCCTGCCCCGCAGGTGATTGGCCTCCAGCGGCCGACTCGTCCCCACGTGGCTGGCAACGCCGCCTCAGCGCTGGTCACCTGCCCATTGGCCATTGGCCAACTTCTCCCGCAGGTCCCGGCCGCTGTCGCTGAGCGCAAACGGCAGGTGCCCCATCAGCTCCGCAGCCAGCAGGCACAGGTCTGACTCGCGCGTGTAGGGGCCACACGGCCCGTGGCCAGGATGCCGGGCGTAGACAGCGATCGTGGCGTTGGAGGTACTGCTTGACATGCAGTCCCCGGTTGCGCAACAGCACACCATCCAGGGAAAAATGTGTTAGCTCCGAACACTGCCGTGCACCGCTTTTCAGCCAAGTGCGCGCAGGAGATTGTCTACGTGCGGCATGCGATGTCTCACTGCCCGCCGCGCAGTGTCCCATCACGCAAGACACACAAGTGTTCCCCCGGATCCTTGTCACACCGTACATGGCGCTTCACCGGGACACCAATAATTGCGCTCTATCTGGCTTCTGTGCAGCGCCGACTGAGTGACTAAGTGAAACATGCGACTCCATGGCGGCAATTTGCCCTTGTTTACACCCCCTCTTCGCCGGCATTACTGGTCTGCATTGGCTTGATGTGAGCTTGCCGTATCTTTGAGGAGGTTAATGCCAGTGCCTCTCTGGAAGCCGGAAACGTGGCACAACCTCAAAGATACGACAAGCCCACAGCCGCCATCAGACACTTGCCCCCAAGCCAGCTTGCAACACGGGACGCCACAAGCTGCACCTCCACCTAAATACAGCCCCTCGCCGCCTGTTTGCTTACGTCCGCGGCCTTTGCCCCCCTCATGCCACCACCGCCGGTGCTGCCGCTGCTGCCACCACCGTGCACACACACTGAACATGCATCCCCTCAACTGAACCCCTCTGCCCTGCCCCTCGCCCCTCTCCCGAGGTAGGTTGAACCTGAGCTACCCGAGCTGTCTGCTGCGGGTACTCGACTGCACCGACCAGCGGCAGCCCACTAGCGCTCGCCCGGCTGTGCGCCTGCGGCCCTGCAGATGCCCTCACCCTCGCACCGCAACCACTCATGCGCCAGCCTCTGCCTAGCACTGCACTTCTGCAAGCCCGGCGGAGGGCGTCCAGGAACGTCCTCCCCTCCGCCGAGACCACGACCTGCTCGCAGCACTGCTGCACAGCCAACCACAGCTGGTACAGGTCCGACACGCACATGTAGCGGCCCTCAACCAGTGTGGCGCCGGGCTGCCAGCCGTCCGGCTCGAAGTCTTGCGGCGACCGCTGCTTGTCAGGGGCGCATGTCTCCAAGTCAATCAGGAACCAGCGGCGGCTGCTCGGGGGGCCAGGGGAGCACGCGAAGTTGTCCCAGCGGACGTCCCGGTGCACGAAGCCCGCCTGTACGGGCGCATCAGCGTTTAAGCAGCGAGGTAAGTCAGCATGGCCCACATCAAGTTCGTGCCCCTGTGCGTTACGTGTTCTTCAGCACACGCATACGCATGCGAGCAATCCAGCCATCTTTGCTTCGTAGAGTGCAGCTATATATTTCACAGTGCTGTCGCAGGAACTAGCATGCCAATGCATCCAGCCATCTTTGCCACATAAGAGTGCAGGTACAACACACTGATACTGTTGCTGTTGCAGGGACTAGGATGCCAGATGTACATGCCGCCCGCCCACTTCACCCGCACACACCTCATGGATCGCCGCTAGGCCGTGCATTAGGCCGTGCAGCAGCCGCCGCGCGTCATCCTCCGTGGCTGGCTGTGTGTTGCTGCTTTGCAGCCCCACCGGAATGAGGTCCACAAAGTACCCAGTACTGTCCTGGCAGGTAGGGACGTCCTTCACGGCGTGCACCAGACCTTGGCACTGCGCGGTGGCGCGATACAGCTTTTTCAGCTGTTTGAAGTCCACACCGCACCAGGACGCACATGCATACCAGGGCGACACGCACTTCCGAACCGCCATCGCGTCGGTGCGGAACAGCCTGTGGGGCGCGGGAACGGGCGGGGGGTGTGCTCGCTCATTGATCACACACATGTGTTCAGCCGGCCCGCAGTCAGCCGGCCCGCAGTCAGCCGGCCCGCAGTCAGCCGGCTCGCAGTCAGCCGGCCCGCAGTCAGCCGGCCCGCAGTCAGCCGGCCCGCAGTCAGCCGGCCCGCAGTCAGCCGGCCCGCAGTCAGCCGGCCCGCAGTCAGCCGGCCCGCAGTCAGCCGGCTCGCAGTCAGTGGTGATCTGTGGGATCCCTGCAAGATAGCTGCTGGGTCAAATGCCGGACTGGTATCCGTATCGTACAGCCAAGGCATGTGCATCCCCAGATACCTCCACCTACCCAAAGCCCCTTCCTGCCCCCCCTCTCTCTCCCCCCACACAGCGTGCAACCCCGGCGCAGCCCTTCCTTGCTCACAGCTCGCGCGTGAAGCCAGGGCCTTCTGCTTCTGCACGCATCACAACGGCAGCGGGCAGCACGTCCACCGGATAGCGCGCCTGCTGCGCGCAGAGAAGCTGATACAACTTGATGGTGGCAATCACCACTGCTGCGCGGTCCGCCGTGTTGGTCAGCATGTACCGGGGACTGATGGCGCTTAGTGTGGAGGCCGTACCGCCAGCACACGAGATGGCATGGAACTGCAGATGGCTGCCGGCCGTTACAAAGCACGGCAGGTACTCGATTCTGGGGCAGTGGCAGGGCGGGCGCAGAGGGGCGCGGTCACGAAGGAGGTAGCCGCCACGAAGATCGTTGAAGACATGCTGTAAGAAGTAGATATGGTTTTCTATGGCCCTTTCAATGCACACAGCCACGTGTGACAGGGGGTATCTCACTTACTCGCCGAAGTACAGCGGTGTCCACACCGCAATCTTCTTGCGCAGGTTTTCGACTGCGTCTTCCAGGCTAGCTGCGCTGTCCTCCCATGTCGCCAGCAACCGCCGGCCGTAGATGCCCCGCAAGACTCCAAAAGGCCGCAGGGGTGAGCTGCTGTCCTCATCCTAACGCTCCACCTTCAGCCTACCAACCAACCAGGGATCGGAGACAGGGGGTGAGCAACGGACACCCGGCGGGTGCAAGCGACGTACAGCAACACATTCACGATGCACTCGTCAGCCCCAGCCATGCAGCGCTCGCGCACCGCCATAAAGTTACAGCGCCTGTAACACACAGCGCCCAACTTCCGTCCTACCCGATGCGCAGGGCCGCCGGCATTGCCATGTCCAGCGACCACAGCAGTGACACCACCACCTGGTTCTCCATAATCGCTGTGTCTATGACCGAATCACCAGGAAACAGAGGCGACGACAAGCTATGTCTGACGGCAAAGGCGAGCGCGCCCGTGGCAGCCGTGAAGTGCGGCTGAAGGGTTGGCAGTAGGCTCATCCACAATCAACAGTCCGCAAGGATGGGGATCTGAGCGGCGGGCGGCTCCTAGCCTGGAGGAAGCGCTGCAGGTCATCCAGATGTGGAGGTGCGTCCAGCGCAGGCTGAAGGAGCCGTTTGGCATACTCCATGGAGTTGTCCACGCCTTGCAAGCAGAGATAAAGTGAAACAATAAATAGCTATATGGCTTGCTCATTCGCTGGCCGTTATAAAATGGGGAGCACGGCAAGGGATGCGAAGATCCCCGCGATGGCCAGCCTGACTTGGTTGTGCCCTGCCTAAATTATTGGTGGTCCGAAGCGGTCCTCTGTGTGGCCTGTGAGGCTGCAGCTCTTGGGTGCCGCGTGCAACCCATACGGAACCCCACAACATGCCTAAGACTGCCATCGGTCGGTTGGACGGCCGTACGCACCTGGGGCTGACTTGTTGCTCCGTCCATGCATAACCCCTACTCCGTGCCGTCAGGTGTGAGGAGTGGGGTGCGGGGTGAGTGCTGACGCCCGACGGAGGGGCGTCCACCGTATTGGTCGACTGGGCGCTTGTGGTATCGCAGACATGGGCACGTGCACGTCCATGTGGTGGTGGACCGTTGTTGGCGGCGTCGAGGAGGCCTCACGAAAAGGTGTCCTTGGTGATGAATTAGTTGCATTGGTAACCCTAGCTCTCGTTGGTTAGGATTCACGGTTACAAGGGGGACCAACAACCAAGTTGATCGCTCGCCGTACAGGCGTAGACGGACTGTTCATCCTACCCCAGGGGCATGCCCTGCACGAAGCAAGGAGCCATGCCAAAGAAAAGAAGCCAAGGAACCACCGGACCCAAGCCTACAAAAGTACGAGCTGCCTAAGGGCAGGAGCAAACTGCGGCCAACAACCAGCCGAAAGACACAAAGGGCTGCCAACTTAGCACCCAGAACCAGGGCCAACCTCCCGGCCCGGAAGACACAACGCACCGATGCAGCCAATCCCGCACCAGAGTACGGGATAAATCAATCACTCATCCAGGGACCACCAGCACCAAGCCAACAAATAGAAGATCACGAGACCACGAGCGCCAACGCGAGGGTGGCGGGACCAGAGGACCCCTACAACCCTCGTAGTTCAGTAAGTCCAGCACGGACACCGCGCGCGGAAGCGGACCCGGCCGAGCAGGCGGGGTGTATGACGTATCACACAGTCAGGTCATGCGGCATGACTGGCACTGGTGCTCTCGGCTGGAGACCTGCTGCCGGTGTCGCTGGCTTTGCTGCAGGGATTTCGACGCGAGGAGAACACGGCGGTCCTGCCGCCGCTCGGGAGCCTGGGGTCCGGCAGGTGGCGCCCCTGGAGCCGCTGGCAGCGCACAGCCTGGGTGAGAAGGGGACCAACCACTGCGGGGTCCACTGGAACATCATTAATTATCCTACTGCATTCGGTGAGAAAAGAACGACAGACATTCAGAAGTGACGAAAGCGTGCTGTGAATGGGCGAAGGGACTCCCAAGCGGCGGATCTGACCGCACAGAAATGCCCGTCACGCTGTTCTAGATGGCCGTGATTTGCGGCATATCTTCGTCACGCCGGCATCAGGCCAGGCAGGGACGCATCCCACTGGCGACGCGCCGACGGCGACGGATGAGCACCCAACACCCGGTTCTGGGTTCCCTTATTCCAATACATCACCCTCACACCCTGTCCCCGTCACCCCATCTCCCTGTCCCCACCCGCCGGCACCCGACCCTCCCCTGCGTCTGGGTTCCGCCCCCTCAGGTTCTCAATACCTCCGCCGGCAAGGAGGTGGCCTGGGAGGAGGTGCCGCAGGGCATGGCCACCGCCCCTGGAGAGGCCGCCGAGGCCGCGGCAGCGGGCGGAGCCGCCGATCTCCCGGCAGCAACCCGCCCGGGGCCGCCGCTGCCTTACCCCGGCAACGGCCGCCTCGTGCCGCACATGCATCGGGCGCTCAAGGGCCTTATCGACCTGGTGGCGAGGCGGGGGGGACCGGCGCCGGTCCGTGATGCGCGGGGAGCCGCCGACGGTGAAGGCACGCCGGGGCCGGGGGCGGAGGTGGCGGAGGCAGCGGCGGAGGTTCGGCGGGCGGAGCCGCCCCTCGCTGAGCGGAACGCGGCGGATGGGTGGTTGCAAGGGGCGGTGCAGCCGCGGAGTAGCGAGGCGTGCCTGGCGACTCTGGGTACCTGGTCTGAGGTGGTGCAGGTGGGCGGGGGTCAGTGGGTCAGGGGGGAAGAGGAGGGGGAAGCGGCGCTGCGCGGCGGCGGCCGGCGGGGCAGCTGAGGTGCGCGCTCGGCAGCTGAAGGGAGCGGAGGCTTCCCACACCTGCGCGGGGCCTATGCGGGGCTCACGTGCGTGGATTGCACGGTGTGCTGAAAGTGGCTTCCTCACAACTACAGGGAAGGGCGCGGGCATGCTTTCCTGAAGGGCCATTTGACTCCCCCAGGCCTCTTAGAGTGCATCCGTCCCTCTCCTCACCCCACATACTCCCTGCTCCATCCCTTCCTCCCTCCCCCTCTACCTAAGGTTGTGGACCTGGACTGGGAGCTCCAGCGGCGGGGCCTGACCGCGGCCCAGGCGGCCCACCTGCTGGATGCCGAGCTGGGGCTGCGGCTGAGCGTGCACGTGGGCGCCAGGTGGGGCGGCGAACGGAGGGAACGGAGGGCGCCTGGGGCGTCCGGGGTCGAGCGGGGGCAGGGGCAGGGGCAGGGGCAGGTCCTTCGCAATACCTGTGCACTGCCCCGTCTCTGTCCTGTCATTACTCGAAAGCAAACGAGGCCCCCCGCGGTGCACAGCGCAGACCTCCTTTCCCCTGTACGCCTCTCACCCCGCAGGTCGGACTGTGAGGCCGAGTACGCGGTCGCACTGCTGCTCGATGAAGGCCCTGGCCGCGGCGGCGGCAGCGGCGGCGAATCCGGCGGGGGGGCCTCAGCGGGGGCGGGCGCGGGCGACGCCATCCCCTCCCTGCCGTCCTTCGTGATGCGGCCCAGCCGCCACCTGGTCTACAGGGAGTGTGAGCACCTGCTGCCCGGGTCCTGGCAGCTCTTCGAGCACGTGGTGCCTGCCGTACCGCGGGGTGTACGGCGGGCCATCGTCATGCTCCGCGGCCGTGCTGCCCCGGGCAGCAGCGGCCACGGCCCAGGTGCCCCGGCGCGCTTCTGTGGGGCCAAGTTTGCGTCGGCGGAGCTGGCGTTATGCTGAGGGCACGTTGGGGGAGAGTGGCGAGGCTAGTGAGGCGGTGGCAGGGAGGCGGGGACGCTGGACGGGTTGGGGTCCCGCAGGTCAGGAGGTGCTAGGGTAGCCCCGCGAAGGGGGCGCGAATGGATGCACCCTGTGACGGTGGTCCCCGGGGCGAAGTTATGCATCTAGTGAAGTGGTCCGAGAGAAGGGTCTCAATGGCGGTGGGTTGCGGTACTTGTGTGCTCAGAGCTATGGGGAGGGGTATAAATTGAAAAAAGAAGAAATAAACCCGAGGGGGGGCGGGGGGTAAGGGGGGGCGGGGGTAAGGGGGACCGACGCGGCAGCGTGTGATCTCTGCACTGAGATCCCACGCGCCAACAGGTCGATGTGAGGGCGACCGCTAGCGAGTCATGCAGGCTGCGAACGTTGCCGTACATGCACTCTTGGTTGCCGTACATGCACTCGTCGTCTCCCTGCGGAGGTGCCTCGTAATGCAGATGTCGCGTGATGGGTGTTACTGTACGGCAGGAAGGCACTGGAAATCACTGCCGCTTGCTCCCGAATTCCGCTGTCTGGGGTGCGGCCCGGCGAGGTCGGTCACTGTCGAATACCTAGAGAGTGTGCACCCCGGTCATCCCTGTTGTCCCGCCGCGCGTACGACTGGACGCCCGAACGCGGTGGCGGCGGTGTCGCGTTGCAGCAGACTCAACGGAGCGCATAGAGCCAGCCGTCTCACACAGGTCAAGACCTAAGCAACGGCGCGGGGCACACCACCCCGGACCTGCGATGTGTCTGGGTCTGATAATTTCCTTTCCTTATTAACCCCAGACTTGCAACACAGCCCCCTCAGATGCCCGACACGCGGACGGTTCCTCTCCTTTGCCTGCCCTGGAGTCCATCAGCACGAGCGCATGACCCCATCAGTCAAAGTCTACAGGCTTATAGTTGTTTTGCAGTCACGACTGCCACGATTGGGTAACGTGACGTCTCACTCGGCACCGCGCGTCCAGCACGCACCCCACCACTGACCATGGCGGCCGCGTTGTAAGCACCCACCACTGCGGATCTGTCGCACGGCGAGGCACGTCCGTTTCCACACACAGAATAGGGTCACGGGCGGGTCTCTTACCTAAACACACTGAATATGTACGTTGGCTGTGCAAAATAAGTGTACAGCCGAATCACCTACAGGCCCCCTCAGTGGCCCTGCTGGGACTTTGGGATACACTGGCGATTGGGGTACACTGCCGCCGCTGCTGCAGTTCGCGCCCCTTGGGGAAGGCCCGGATGCGCTGCAGCTCCCATCACTCCTTCAAACCACCTCCTGCGCATAGGTTAACTAGGGTATGTACGTAAGGACATGCCATCATGGAGATGACCGTCATCGTTTCATCCGATGACGAATAGATACACCCACCCACCCACCCACCCATCAATCCCCGGGCCCCGAGACGCCTGGGACTGGTCGATGTCGTACCTTCCCCGAGCCCCCTCCCTCAAAACGGCTTCACGATCCCCAAGCTCAGCATCCCCTCCACCGCGTCCTTGAGCGCCGCCTCCAGTGGGTGGAACCGGAACCCGAGCTCGCTCTGGATCTTGGAGCTGTCGAACTGGGGGCACATGCCCACCGCGTTGCTGAGGACGGGCAGAGGGGGGTGACGCGAGGGGTTGGTGGTGGATGCGGGCGGTCCCTCAAGCATATGGGGTGGGTGTGTCTGATGGTGATGAGACTTCTTGGGCAGATGGGGAGGCGGGAGCAACCGGGAAGAACCGTGGGCGAGAAGGGCAGCCCGTATGTATTTCTGGCGGATGGGATTGGGGATGGCGGCCGGACCGGACCCTCGAGGACTCTGAGGTGCGATGAAGCGAGGCCGCGGTCGGATGCTCATCGGCCAGCAGCAGTAGCAGCAGCAGCAGTAGCAGCGGCAGGGCTGCTGAGCGGCCACACGCCCGCAGCACGTCCGGTGTGCCGTCCCGCTGACGTAAGTGGCATCCTCCTGACCATGCCGCCTATCCGAAGATCCCCATCTATGCACCATTGCCCCACCCACCCACCCACCCACCCACCCACCCACCGGAGACACACAGTTATTTAACACCCACACCACACCACACATGTTTCTCATACATACACACAAGGACACACCTTGCACAGCACGCACTCCGGCCCTGCCCGCCGAATAACACACACGGGCGGGTTCCTCACCAAACAAACACACACTGCTCCCCCGCCCACCTGACCAGGTCCCTGGACAGTCCGGCCGCGGGGCCCACCAGCCACAGCAGCCACTTGGGCGCCACCGTGATGGGGGTCTTGAGCCCGGAGTCCGGGAAGGCCTTCTTGATGAGGCCAATCATCTCCGAGTAGTAGATGGACCGACACACCGTGATGTACCTGGGGGCAGGGTGGGGTGGGGTGGGGTGGGGTGGGGTGGGGAGCGGGGAGGGGACGGGGTGGGGTGGGGTGGGGTGGGGAACGGGGGAGGGGACGGGGTGGCGAGGCGACACGAGCAGAGATGGGCAAGTGACCCGAGGTGATGGGCCCCTAGGTGTTGACCGCTAGAGGTGCGGCAGATAGGGGGTGGCGTGTACGGATTGGTGTAGGGTGGGGCGGGGTGGGAGAGATACGTGGTCACGGAAGCAACACGGGTGGGTCGGCTGACAGCAGCTGCAGCGCAACCCCCTCCTGGAGCTGGCCGGGCAAGTGCACGCCCCTCCACCCTCGAAAAACCCTTCGCCCTGAATCCTCCCCCCACCCGACCTCCAATCGCCCCCCCCCCCACACACACACACACCCCTGCCCTCCGCCGCATGTCACGCACTCCTGTCCTGCCTGCCTTAATAACACACCTGCCCTCCGCCGCGGGGTGCACCATCGCCAGGCAGTGCGCGGCCGCCACATCGCGGACGTCCACCATCCCGAAGCCCAGCACCGGACACGCGGGGTGGGCCTTACCCGCCAGGATGTTGCGGATCATGTTGATCTGGGTGGGCCGGGGAGGGGTCCGGGGAGGGGTCCGGGGAGCCGCGGATGTGACGGATGTGAGAGGAAGTGAAGAGCTCCTCCACCCTGGGTGGGCTCAGCAGGAACTCGTGACGTCCACGACCTACCAAGTGCGACCATGCAGCTTCACGGGCCCCTGGTGGGCCCCTGGTGGGCCCGACATGATGGAGCACAGCCCGGAAGCATCTCAGCCGAAATACACATAGACGGTGTCGCCAAGCTATCGGGACGCCCTTCCACATCACATGAGCCACTTCCGCGCGATGGTGTCGGGCAGGTGCCGTGTGTGCCACATACACACCCACACCACCACGGACACGGCATCTACAGAGACGTGGACCCGTGGAGTCCCAACATGACCCAACCAGCTGCCGAGAGTCGACCCGTGGGCCATCCACCAACCCGTGGGCCATCCACCAACCCGTGGGCCATCCACCGACCCGTGAGCTATCCACCAACCCGTGGGCCATACACCAACCCGTGGGCCATCCACCAACCCGTGAGCCATCCACCAACCCGTGGGCCACCCACCGACTCGCCGTCGCTGCGGCTGCTCAGCGGCGGCCCCATGATGACTGCCGGGTTGATGGCCACCAGCTGCCATCGCTCCTGCGCCTTGGCAATCTCCCAGGCCTTCTCTTCCGCGAGCTTCTTGCTGTAATAGTACGGCAACACGGTTTCGGAGGCGGTGGGATTCCTGCGGGGGACCGAGCGGCAGCCAGCCACAAGCAGCAGCGGCAGCAGGGCGGCCTGTCAAGACCCCGAGCGGGTGCCCCGCGGGGTCGTCGGATCCACCGGACAAGCCCACCAGGAGAGGCATCCCCCGGGAAACACATTCCCTGGAAGGAAGGGGGCGCCCGCCAAGACGCCAAGTGGCAGCAATGCCGTACAATGCAAACGGCCGCAGCGCAGTGCAGTGCTCCTGAGCCGCAGCCGGAGCCTCGCCTCGCCTCGCCGAGCCCGCACAGGCCGCTAGTGGGGTATCATGTCACGTCACGTCACGTCACGCCGCCTCAAGCGCCACGCCCACACACGTCAGCACCAGGCAGCCCCAGGGCCGCCAGTCGGGGGTCCACCGGGGGGTCGGAAGACACGGCAGAGTCGACCTGAACGTCCGTCCTGCGCCGTGCGCCCCCAACCCGACCTGCGATCCCTTCCCCAGCGTCCCTTTCTGATTCCCAGGTATACACGCACCGGGCGCACACACAGTCGCAAAACACACCGTTAGGATCCCGGTTGTTTCCCATCTAAAACGCCTGTCAGTACGTTCCCATCTAAAACGCCTGTCAGTACGGAAGCATCTTATCTTGCGGCTAAGCTCGCCAACAACAAACGCGCACGCGGGCCGTCTCTCCTCTAAACACACGCACGCTTACCATGGTCATACGTATACGGACAACCCGTTTGGCACGGGCGGGTTTCTACGCCCCGCCCCAGGCCCCCCACACACGCACACACCAGTCCGCCTCGGTGTACACGTGGTCTAGGCCTCGCTCCGAGGGGTTGCCGTATATGGCGGCGCATGAGCTGGTCATGACGACCCGCTTGACGGTGGGGGTGCGGTTGACGGCGCCTGCGGCCCGAAGAGCCCGGTGGATGGGGGGTTGGGCGGGTGGGTGGGTGAGTGCGGTGGGCGAATGTGAAAGGATTGTGTCATTATATGGATATCGCCTCGCTGCCGCAGCAAAGATGGGTCCGTTGTGAGGTCGGGGTACGGGTTTGAGGTGAGGATGAGCCCGCCAGGGGCCAGGAGGGGCCAACGCCAACGCCAATGTCGCGGGCAGGAACTGCGAACTGCGCAAGGTGACGCACGAGCGTGGCCTCGGGCTCACCCAGAACGTGCTCCGTCCCCTTGACCGCGGGGTCAATCAACTTGGCGCGGGTCTCGGAAGGCTTCACGTTGTTCATGTACGGCGAGGCGGTGTGGATGACGTAATCGCAGCCGCGCATGGCCTCCTCGAAGCTGTAGGGTGGCGGGATGCGACCCCCGGGGGCGCACGTATGCGGTCGGGATTGCGTCAGCGTCCAAAGAACCCCGGAACGAGGAGCCCGAAGCGCAAGGCGGGACGAACGATCTCCTGCTGCTGCTCATTGCTGCTCATTGCTGCTCATTGCTGCTGCTGCTGCAGCTGCTGCAGCTGCGCCTTGGGAGCCGCATCCCCACGAGGCAGCTTCCGCGCGGCAGCGCGACCATGGATGGGATCCGGCCCTCCGGGGGACGGAGCGCTGCACTGCGTTGTCGGAGTGTCCGACCGCCAGGGACGCGATGGCGGCCCGGCCATGGGCTTCGGAAGGATGACAGCCCCCGGGACTGCTGAGGGGGCCCCCCACGGATGCAGCACCGCGCAGGTCCGCGGGCGGAGGGGGTGAGGTGGACTGAGGGACCAGCCAAGCTGCCAGCCCGGCCCAACAACCCAACATGAAGGGTGCTGCGCTGCCGCCGGGAGTTGACGCTTCCATCAGACCATCACCCCCTTCAGGGCGTCTCCCCGGCACCTTTTAAGGACCTACGGAGGGCCCGGGGGAGGCTCCGCTCACCCATCAGGCAGCAGCAGGTCCGCTTTGAAAAGCCTAAGCCGCTCGGAAGCGCCTGGCAAGGCGAGCAGGTGCGCGACCGTCTCCTGCTTATCGGGTGCGCGACAGGTGCCGTGGACGGTGTGGCCTGTCTCCAAAAGCCGGGCCACGACGGGGCCTGTGCGAAAAGGGCGCGGTGCGGGGCGGTTTGCGTATGTGATTGTTCCTAAAAACTCGGAAAGCGTGCGTATTGACACAGACGTTAACTGCTCCTACAGGTGAGTCCACTGTTTTCCCTTCGCTAATACAAGGCTCAAGCCCGAAAGTCATACGCGTCGCAGGCACCACGTTGGCGCGCTCACCGGCCATGTATCCTGTCACCCCCGTCACACAAACAGTCGTCAGCTGGTGGTCTTTCTCTTGCGGATATAGCGGCTGGAATGCGAGTTGGGACATGTTTTCAGGGCTGAAAACTCAAACGTCGCGCCGTGTTAAAGAAAGATTTCCTTAGATGCACAAATTGCTCAGCGGCTCGTCATTTTCTTTTATGAAAACCCGGGCCAATTTGCGAAATTTGCATCAAAAAGTTGCATCGCTTACCCTAACCGTCAGTTGGGACAACAACCATCAACGTACTCTGGTCAAAGTGAAACGTGCAACTATCATACTTTGCCCAACAACTTTGCCCATTTGGCCAGAGGCCAGTTCTTGTTTCCAGTTCGGCGGTTGATGAGCCTCTTGACTCGTCTGGACGGTACAGGCTTGAAGCTTGTAACACAAGAACGTCAAATGCTTGTGCAACCGTGCAGTGGCGCTTTTGCACTACCCTGTCTCAAAAGGAAACCGGGCTTGCATTCACATTGTCGACAACGTCCTCGCCACTGACCACAACAGCGCAGCAGCTGCCACAATTCACGACAACCCTAATCCATATCCACGAATCCAAGCTCGTCCGTCTGTTCCTCCAAGAAGCCCTTGGCCGACAACGGACTGACGATGCCCCACTGGCCCCACCCCGGACCGGCCAGCAGCTCAGCCGCCTGGCCGCAATACGGCAGCTCGTCACCCAGCGGGCCGCCGCGGGCCGCCGTGATGGCGACGGCCTCCCATTTGAATGAGGATGCGGTCGAGAGCAGTTTCGCTGCGGTGTCTCGCACAGACGCGCAGCGGAGACTCCGGGCAGCGCCCTCCCCCGCCACCGTCGGACCTGCCGCACAACTCGATGCGGCGCGACCACCCCTCCTTGACAAATGACAACCAACCCCGCCAGGATCCCAGCCCGTATGACCCGGCGCCTCACGGCAGATGCTTTTGCAACCCATATGTCCGTACATCCTCCCACATGCACACGTCCGCCCCCGGACGCGCCGCCAGGCCGTTGAGGAAAACCGGCCGCTCCCACCAACCTCAGAGTTGAACAGAGGTCCAAAAACAAAAAACGACGGCCTTGGCCTTCATGGCACCGTTTCTTTGCCGCGTCCGGGTTACCCTCCAGCGTATAGCTTATAGCGTATAGCGCAGCGCCGCCGCAGTCAAGGCACAATCAATTCTGACGTGATAACAACACGCCCCGCCCGTCGTCCGATGTACGGCCGCCTGCGGTACGGGCGGCCGGTTGACGACGGAGGCCAACACTGCCTCAAAAACAGTGTATGTTCGCTACACATCTTATTGTACGACTTGGGAACCAACAAGGAACGCACCAACGACGCGACCCATCTCGCACCAGCGCGCGCTCTCCCCCCCCCGGCAAGGGGGGGGGAGCGCAGACCCGCTTCCTGACACGCATACACGCTGACTGGCACACGCGCAGAGAGCACATATGCCGTACACGCCTATGGAGTGCCGTGTCTGTAGTGTTACACTATGAGAGAACGACACACATTTAAACACACGCAGGTGGACCGGTACGGCAAAGTACGGCGCCAGTTTGCCGCACTACCGCGGCGGCGGCGCGGCGAACACCGCCGGTCCCGGGGCAGCAGCTTCCCCCCGACCCCTTTGGCCCCGTGCTGCTCTCCGCCCGCCCGACCAATGCGGCCTGTGCCCGTGCGGCGAGGGGCCAGGGTGCGGCCACCCCGGGGGCGAAAGGTCGCTCCACCACCCGCCCACCAACCCATCTGCATGAAGCCACCACCCCACAGCCTTACGACGACCGCCAACCCCATTCACCGCATCTCCCGCGCGTTCATGACCCGTACATGCTGTTTTGGGCTCGGGTACAACCCAAGGTGCCACCATAACGAGAAGGCAAGGAGGGAGGGACGGCAGGGGGAGGGGAGGGAGCACGGGGTGGCAGCAGCAGCAGCAGCAGAAGCCGCGGCACAGCATGGTCAGTGCGAGTGGGATGGGTAGGTAGGTAGGTAGGTAGGTAGGGTAGGACAGGTGGAGTGGGTGGTTGGATGGTATGCACTGACGGGCCCCTGTGCTGCGCTGTGACCAATGCAGGGGCCCACGCCGCATCCCTGCGCCCAAGCCTCCCTGCGGCCTCAATGGGGGCCCCGACACCTCCAAAGTCGCCCCCACCGGTTACCGCGAAAATCATGCGCCGGCCCCGTTCCGTGCAGCCGTCCAGATCGACGCCGTGGTCCCTGGTAGGCTGGATAACCGCGTCAAGTGGCCCGGGCTCGTCCCGCCTGGGTAGCACAACACCGCCTCGCAGTCCGCGGCGTACCTCGTGGCCTCGTAAACGACCTGACTGATGGCCCCGGGCCCTGCAAGCACCTTGCCGGGCCCCATCTGCCTCCCCCAAAGCCGGCCTTCCCCTGGCCCTCTTGTCCCCTGGCCACGGTCCCTAGCCCCACCTTGCCGCGTCTCCACCAACGTTCACAACGCGTCCTCGTCCGTGTGGTCATCCCCCACGTATATGGCCACCACATCGGGCTGCTGGCTGAGGCCCAGCGCCTCCACCAGGTGAGACAGCGCTGTGCCCTTGTGCCAATCCACCTGGGGGCGGGGGTGCGGGAGGGAAGACGGGGAGGGTGGGGGGCCGGGGCGCAGAGCCAGTTACACCGGGGGCTTACGCGGCACAGGGTTGCGAAGGGTACCCCGCTCGTAGCTCCCCCGCCCCCTGTCGCACAGCGGTGTGGCGGCCGCTCCAGCGCCGGCCTCGGCGGGACCCTCTCCACACACGTGACAGCCCTCCTGAGTAGCTTCAAAAACGTCCGCCATGTTGTTTTGGTTTACAGTGCCACCCGCCTGCCCTCGCCTCCAGCCCTGCGGGCCCGTCCCGGCCACTTACCCCTGTCGCCAGCCGAGGCCTATCAACCCAACCCCCACCCCCCACCCACCATCCAACCGCTCACCCGTGCACCCGCCCTGGCCGCCCCGCCCCAATGGCCGCTACCCGCCGGCCAGCCCCACCTTCGGCCGGACCTCCACCACCTTCCTCCCGCGGGTCATCCGCAGGTCGTCATGCTGCGCCACCAAGCCCTCCACCGTGGATATGACCTCCTGCCAGGACTCCCCCGGGCAGTTCCGGAAGTGGGCGCTCACACAAAAGTTGTTGTGCTCCACACTCGAGCCGGGCACGCGTTTCAGGCTCGAGGACCCGCTGCCGCCTCAGCGAGCGGGCGTGACGGAGATTTCCAGCGTGACGTTTCACAGAGCGACGAATGTGAAACTATTGGTAGTACAGTGACAACGGAACCCATCGCTATTCTTGATGGCCAGGGGGGTCTGCGGTCCGAGCGCAGAACGCACCTCGCGGTCGCGACTGTCGCGAGCTGCGACTAGGCCAACGCGCTCGACTACGTCTCCAGGCATGCACTGTATACCCACGCAGCCAGCCTAAAATTGTCTTTTAGATGCCTGATGTGGCTGCAATTGTGGAGCTAGCCAGAATGTGCATAATATGGCATGTACTTTGTTCTGTAGTGTCGATCCCATGATGAAATAGGTTGTTAGGGGGAAAATCACATATGAAGCAGAAAGGGCGCGCGCATGAAATCAAAAAGACTCTCCGGCCACTGTTCACAGGTCCCTCGCGCAGGCGGAAAACACAGAATCTCATCACATCTGCCCGATTCAAACATTGGTTCCCCAATTTGGACATTGGATGTCAAGTTGCCAAAAAGTCGTTCACGGCATTGTGCTGCGAACGGTCTGCCGTTTGAGTCCAGGGTAGGCTAGCACGGAGCTGGGAAGACCTAGCTGCACCACCTGCCTCGCAATAATTGCGAACTTCTCGTTCTGGCAGCCCCAAGAATACGGCTTTTCTCGCACGCCCCAAGATACTGCATCAAGGCGCCGCAACTTAAAAAGCCCGAAGTCGTGGCCCTTGCCTCCACCCAGATGGACGAGGTCGTCCTGCATCGGAATACGCTACGCATAGCTCTCGAAGCCCGTAAAGCCGACCTTGGGCTCTTCACAGATGAATATCTGGACAAGATGTGGGCCGGTGGCTACCGCAGCGAGAGCAACTTGATGGATGCCAGTTTCATGGGCCTCGAAAAGGTTGGGCTGCCGCCTGGCGTTATTGACCACATCCTAAAGCGGCAAGGTGCGCAAGTTTCGCTTAGACTTTAATTCACGCCAGGGTTGGGGGCTTTCAACTGCGAGGTGCTGTACCTGGTAATCGCGGAGCAAAAATAGCAGCTCGAACGTCCTGAGGCGGTTCAGTACGTACGTCTATCCTCTATGCGAATTAGGGTAGTTGTGTGCCTGTGAGCATTTCCACGAGGCCGTAGAACGGGGATCAACATGCGGTTTGTTGGGGACCGGCAGCAGAGTGGGGCCAGCTGGGAGGCTGCGGGGCGCGGATCCACGTTGGGCTCGAAACGTTGGGCTCAAAACATGTATGTGTGCCGCCTGCTACGAACATACTGCGAATCCTTCTAATGGCTGCTACGAACATACTGCGAATCCTTTATCCCTGCTGTGGGTAACAGTAGCGATTGTTCAGGTTCCTCTGCAAACCTGGTACCTTACGCACGAAGTTTACTTGCAAACGTTCGAACGTTACGTTAGGGCCTGCTGCTCCTGCTCACCCCTTGACGAAGGAAATGACTGCAATGATTAGTCTGCAAATAGCACGCTAACGTTCGGGGATGACAGCCGACGGTGACTGACCGATCCAGCGACACTGTGTACCTCCGGTCACGGCCCCACTCCTGTCGATGCAGGCGCGGCGGCTGGTCCGGGTTTGGGTGTTGGGAGTAAGAAAGGTAAAGGCAGGGAAACAGTAGCGATTGTCCAGGTTCCTCTGCAAACCATGTACCTTACGCACGAAGTTTTCTTGCAAACGTTCGAGCGTTACGTTAGGGCCTTTGCTAAACTTCACTCAGGCCAGTTGCGTGTACAGAGGCTCTTTCACCGCAATCACCGCACCCCACCCCGCGCACCAGACGGCACCCCACCCCGCGCACCAGACGGCACCCCACCCCGCGCACCAGACGGCACCCCACCCCGCGCACCAGACCGCATCGAGTAGGGGTTAGTGGCTTAGGGCGGTGGGGTGCCACGTACGCGGAAGAGCTGTCGTTTCGCGTCTGTTCATGTGGGGCCTTACTGTTCGGAGCACAGAAATGCAGGGACGGGGCGACAAGTTGGCCCCCGTGCGTGCGACTGTCCGACAGGCCGATTTGGGTCCTCCCCGTGTCGGGGCTGTTGGTTGCACGCGGCACCCAGAAGCTGCAGTCTCAGGAGGGACCCTCCTCATCCCAGCCAGTCGTCTAGGCAGGGCACAGCCCTTGCGGTCAGGGGGAACAGGTCATGTGTGCGATCCTCAAGTCTGATAGTGGCCATTCTTAATGTGAGGCAAGCAACCTGCACATGTACATTTCTAATCTTATACTTATACGCCGGACCGTGGGGTGTCCCACGGCAAACGTGCAGCGGCATGCACGTTGGGACCAAGACCATTGGCAGTGTAACGCAAGCACGCGTTTCCGCGTGCCGCATTTACACATTTGACATGCAACTCATAATCTCCATATGTCCCCCGACCGTTCCCATATCGTGCAGCCTCAGCGGCTGTCCTGGGCGCGGGGAGCGCGGCAGGAGCCAGTGAGTTTTTATTGGGATGGCCCCGAGGGCTTTGCTCCTCTCAAGTGTCAAAGTGCACATTCCTGTTTACAGGCATACGGGTGGCATCCACGATTTCTCAGTCCTGAATGCATCCGGGCTCAAATGTGCCTCTCGGAACTTTGCTTCCGCCCCGCCAGTTCAATGCCAGGCAACGCCCCCACGTGGTGCGTGTTTCTGCGGTGTTAGCAGAACCGTCGTCTCGAGGGATCTCCGCTGTTCGAATCGTAACAGCCACTGTCGTTGCTGCTCCTTTGCAGAGGACCCAACCGCCGCGTACCTGGAAAAGTGCCTGAAGCCCCCCGCCAGTGGCCGTGGCACGCTTTGCCAGCTGCTGTGGGATGGGAATGGTGTGGCGCTGCGGCAGTGCTTAGAAACGCCTGTGACACCAGGTCTGCCACTGCCGCCCTTTGCGGCTGTCGAGGTGCCTGGCCGCCTTCGGCAAATGCTGGTGCCCGAGGCGCAGCAGGTTCGTACACAGAATGGGTGGCGCTTCCCATGCATGTGTGATGCATGGGCAGGGTTCAGCGTAGTTGCGCGCTTGGAGGCGGCAACGGCACAACCGATTGGTACAAAAGGCTGCTGTGTGTTCTCTCCTTGACACGACCGTCTCGCGTGTAAAAATGCAGTATCGACGTGTCAGTTGCAAACAGCTTTTGTCCGACCGACCCAGTAGCATCGATCCCGATGGACATATATGCATAGGACCTGCAGAAATTTCCCGCATTTCGTCATAGCGTGCAGCAGCCGACGTTCTCAGTACTGCTGACTGCCAAGGCATAGTGTACACTATAACATACCTTGAACCCCCCCGTCCTTTTCTCGAACAGATGCCCCCCTACAGGGTTCCAACTGACGGGATTCGTTCAGACTCTACCCCGGCCCCTCCTTTGATGAACACACAGCCCATGTACATCGATGGCTGCCTCGTTATTACTCCACCCCATCCCACCCGCTCCTGCGCACTGCTGCAGGCCACTCCTCACGAGCTAGCCATACATGTGTACGCCACCGTGTTCGATGACCTGACGCACGCCGGCGGCGGCTGCAGCTCGGGGATGTACACGGCCTTCCTCACACACCGGTTGCTTGAGCGCACGTTGTGGCTGTTTGTGAAGCACCGGAAGGTGGTCTGGATGCAAATGGACCGGAACGTTGCGGATGCCAGTGGAGCCACAGGCGAGTACGAATGTATGGACGACGGTGTGTGGCTGGCGCCGGGGATTGGGTGAACATGCGCGTGTGTAGCTGTGTACAGTCGGTGTCAGCAACCATTGACCTGCTGCGCTTTGGTCCACCCGCCTGTTGCAGACACAGGAGGAATAAAGTAGTCTCCCTCTTTGTAACAGTGAGGCTGCAGCGGCCGGACTTCATGGTATGGGTGAATAACGTGCTGCTGTTCAAGGGGGAGGAGAAGGCGAACAAGAGCGACCTGGACCGCGCGGAGGAGGAGCTGACTTCGAAGACAACGGAGGCATGGGCTGTGGGGCCGGATAACGCGCCGCGTCCGTGCATGCTGGCGTACGCGGCCGCCGGTGACCGCATTCAGGTAAAACTGAGCATCCAACCGTTCTGCAGCTTTCTGCTGTACCTGTTTATGCATGTGTGCAGAGCGCTGTTTGTATCTTTAGACAGGCACGCGTATGTGAAGCTGATCCGGTGCTCGTGTCTACATGTTGCTGCACGACCTGTAGACATTATTCGTGAGCCCTTGTAGGACTCAACCAACTTGAGCCTCATTCTCTCATGCCTGCCGCAGTTCTTCTGCCTCAAGCCGACGCCGCCGTAAGTAGTGTGCATGCCAGACGTAAAGACGTTCCCATAGACAGCCCTTGGTTATTGTGCTGCTTTGGGACCGTGGGAGGTTGGACACAGTTCCGTTGCCAGCTCGCGAGACCATGCCTCAGCCAGTACTTCATTTCAGCACTGGGACAGCTAAGGCGCCTAGTGCCGTGACAGAGTCGAATTGTCTCTCCTGACAATTTAGTCAACATCTTTGCACGCACCCGCAGTAACAACATTGGTGGCGAAGGCAGCAGCAGTCGGCGGTGTGTGCGTGCTGAGCCCATCAGCCAGGTCCTCGAGCTGTCCCGCTTGGAGGGGCGGCTGGCGGCGGTGACCGCCATCTTCAACATCTGGCGCCTGCTGGAGGACTACGCAGAAAGTGGACAACCGGCGCCGGATCACGCCATCGGCCGGAGCATCGTGTCCGCAAGCAGCCACGTCAGCTTCTACCCCGGTGCGTGGGTTGACATTGAAAGCGGGCTGATGTGGCTCACTGGCGGCTGCTGTCACGCGCCTTGGTAGGGTCCTGTGCGTGTCTTGCCTGCAGTCTGCACGTCACCGCCGGATGATGTCGCCTTTTTGCTGTATTATCCTTCGTTTGACGCGTGCCCAGGCTACGTCCGCAAGGCCATCCCGGATTTCAAAGGCACACACGAGCGGTACGTGAGCTTTGACGAGCTGAAAGAGCTGTACGAGAGGCTCCAGAGCCCGAAGCACTTGTACGCCATCATCAAGGCATGCAAGCCCCCGCGTCTGGATCCGGACGGCACGTACGTGGTGCACCTGGCGCCGCTGGGCCAGCCCTGCACCGGGCCCCCCGACAACGAGAAAGAGCTGGCGGCGGCGGTGGCGGGAGTGCTTCGAGGCCTGGCGGCGCTGCATGCAGAAGGTATGTTCGCACCTTGAGGGCGGCACGGGCGCAGTAGATAGCTTGACTTGTACCCAGCGCTCATCGTGAATGGTGCCATCTTGATAACCATCCGCCAGTCAGACATGTGCCATTCATTGACATGTGCTTACTTAGGCATGTGTGAGTTTTGTGAGTTCGTGCGTGCAGCGCGCGTGCCCACGCTTGCATGACTACACGCGTCGCAATAACACACAGGCTACGTGCACCGTGACGTGCGGTGGGCCAACGTCATCTATGTTCCGGAGGACGGCCGCTGGCTGCTCATTGACCTGGAGTACGCGGGGCGGGAGGGCTGCGACTGCAGCCACAGACCGTTCCCGCTGCGGTACTGGCGCCCCGAGACCCTGTCGGACGGGAAGTACCTGGCGGCCAGCGACCTGCGCATGACGGCCGAGCAGCTCATGTGCGTGGCCGGCAGCATCAAGCTCAGCGAAGACGGTATGGACCTGCGGGAGAAACTGATGCGGGCGCTCGAGGATAAGAGCCTGACCGCTGAGATGGCGCTGCAGCACCGGTGGTTCGTGAATGCGGGTGCAGCTAGCCGGCCTGTTGATTCATAGTGGGGCTACACACAGCGGCGCGGCACCACACAGGGAAGCGAGCCTAGACCCTGTGCGAGCAACCGTGCTGCCAGATGTAGTATATGATTGATGTAGTAGCACGTAGCCGGGCACTGCTGCACTAAAAGCACTGCAACACGTACACTAGTTGACAGGATAAGTAACGTACGGGGCCGCCTGCATGAGTACGCGGTTATTGGTAGCAGGCGGAGGAAGCAATGGCGGCAGTAACACGAAGCTGTTGTGTTGGAGCGTGGGTGGAGCCCATCATTTGTTGCATGGGCTGTCGTTCCATTGCCAATTATGGTGCAATGTGCACCGAGTACCGGTCGTGACGCGGATGTGTGTGGGGAGAGTGGCTGGGGCGCTAGGCAGGACGGCACACATCGTGTACATAGCTAGTGCTGCTGACTGAAGGCGGCGACGAGGAGCAGGTATGAGGGTTGGAAGGCAGCGAAAGTCTGCAAAAGGGACGCGTGTCGCTGAGGGTTTAGAGTCCTAGTTTGAGTACTTTATTCCCAAATGCCAAAGCAAACAACTACTTAGTGAACCCAAAACTTCCGTGGTAAGCAGAAGTGGAGGATACAGTGGAAGCGCGTGTAGGCGGTGGTTGGGGTGGGCGAGGAGTTAAGAAGCGACATGTCAGCGACATGTCGTGGCGTTGGGGCCACGGAATGTCAATGAGGGGGTCTGCGCGCATTCATGGGTACAGGTAGGGGCGACAGATGTGACAGATGTACGACATGCGGGAGAGGGCATGGAAGGCAGGGGGAGGGTGGGCAATGTCACTCGCTGGGGAGAGTGACAGTGTCATGACACACACCTGACGCCGCACAACAAAGCATGACGCACAAGCAAAGCATGCAACGCAGGGGGTAGGATCCTGCCGAACAGACCCCACGCTTCAGTACTCAACGAGCGCAACCCAAAACTGCTTTTAAACTTGAATCCGAGTTGTACGTTATACACTGGAAGACCTAGACCTTCATCCACTCTGATGTGGGGCATAACGGGCCGGCGAAGTTCGTTGTACGGCAAGGGTGGGTGGGTCGGTGCGGGGCCTCGACGACTTTTGTCACGGACGTCTGGAACTTCGTCACCAGGCGCCAGATCGAGGACTTGAACGCAGTCTATATATAGTCAATGCTTTTGTAATTGATTGCATTAATTATTAGTGGCTTTGGGTCTCTTTCGGAACTCCATTGGGTGACATGACGCATGGCTAGCAAAACCATGGAGCCACGGCACCTGCAACCTGAAGGCGTGCGGTGTCCGAAAGGCTGCGGCTTCACTCTGTCGGCAACTACAACAGAATACCAAGGAGAGGAACACTATAAGAGCAAAGCCTGCATTGCAAGGAGGCCTGTTCCTGGTGAGACCGGCGAGGGGAGGCGGCAGAGGGAGTGACCGGTGTGACCCTGGCAAGGCTGGTTGTCAAGGCGTGGCTTGGCGTGGCGATGAAGCACAATAACGGAGCGCATCAAACGCACAACGTGGCGGCCGTAATGGTAGGCAGGGGTCTCAGCGTGTGGGCACATGGGCGAGCCATCATCTTTCTAGTTACAGAACGATCGTGTCTTCTGCATCTGAGACTGCGCTATGGAGTGGCTTCCCATCTGCTGTTATGACGTTGGTGTGGAGGGGTATTGGAATGGGCAACAGCGGGTCAGGGGCGAGGCTACGTTAGTTGTGGTTGTATACGCCCAGCACCCTGAAGTGCCGGAAGGTGTCAAGAGTACGTCTCATGCCCTCATACCAATATCAATGAATAAAGAATGGCTTACAGATGCGTTTTTCCTTTTTACGGCTTGATATGGCGATGTTTGCGGAAGTGTACGGCATGTTGTACACACGGCAGGGTGGGTGGGTGGGTCAATGGGCGCCTTACAGAACAAGTAGGGGGTCGGCTTCCGTGAAGCCGGAAAAAGGGCGGGGCCCCCTATATTCCGTACAGGCCGCTTGCTTTATAACAGGAACTCTGTTACCGCGCAAGAGTGTGAGAGTGTGAAAAGGTGCCATTGAGGGGTTCGTTAATGTTGAAGGTAGATCGGCGTGCATGTATTGAGCAAGCTCAAGCAGGTAGGGTAGACCCGAAACCAACCTGCATTACGCGGCGCCAACGGCGGTCACCGCATCTGCATTATTATCATAACGCTAGATCCTTCTGCACTACCACATCCGTTTGTCAAGCAGCTATCAAAAAGCAAGCCTGAAGCATTCTTGTTTTGCCGTGAAACTGTAGTTGTGTGGTCCGTCGGCAAGCATGCAGCCCTTCAGTTGCACGCCCGCAGCAGACGTGAACCTCGCTCTAAAGTTTGCCATCAATAGTTACATAGCAAATATAAGGCAAAAACAGGGTGCGAAAAAGCCGCGGTGAGACCCGGACTTCGGCCATCGGAACTGGAGAACTCGTTGGTACTCGGTATGCTATCCCTTTGCAGCTTGAAACTTTGACTCAATACATATTGTTGAACTGTATTCATCTGGCAAGACAGACAGGCAAATCTTGATGTTGGTGGCATCTTGATGTTCAAACATCAGAACACTATGGAAGTTCAATTTAGCAAGCGCTGCCCATTCATAAGTTCATTACTCATCACGCGGCACCTGTTGCAACAAACATGAGCGCGAGAGGCGTTGGGTGGATGTTGACTCGGGTCCATGGAGACCGCGGAGCTTTACTTTGACCGTTTGTGCGCAAAGAAATTTTTTCAGCCAAACCAAGAATACCTTGCAATAGAGGACAAATAATATGACAAACATTGCGAATTAGTTTAGCGGATAATGAACGTTTTGCCGTTACCCACGGACGGACACACGGCACACGGACACACGGACATGGGCAATCCTAGGGGGCGGGGCTCCCCGAACGCGCTTCGCGCTGGGGCCCCGCCCAAAAATGTAGGGTGGGGTCTGATCAGAAATAATGTACCCCCCACCCTTGTGTAACGTGACAAAATTTAGGAATGAGCGGCTTCGTGTCCAAGTCCTTCTCATGCGCATGATAGCAGTAGTACGGTAATCTTACAAGGTGGACCCGAGTCCTGACCAGGTGTTCCAACGGTCCCAAATAGATCGTAGGCGCCTCATCTCATCAAGGCCCCCTGCCCTGCCCCTGCCAAGGACTGCGCAACCATACTCTAGCACCGTGAGGGGGGGCCATGCAGCCATACCGGCCAACACACCAGGTCGCCAGTATATAGGTGTGGCAGCAGCGCAGCACTGCAACACCTTAGAGAGGCGGATGCCACCATCCAAGCAACGGGTGGCGAAATGAGCACGGGCAACGGGAGATGGTGAACCAGCAATATTGGGTCCCAGCCCAGGCGTGTGAGCCCACTCGCCCACCACTCACTGCCTTGCACGGCAATCAATGTCATGTGACCGACCGATAACAGACTGACTGTGCCCCACTGTACCCACTCCGGACCGGCCAGCAACTCAGCCGCCAGGCCGCAGTACAGCAGCTCAGCATCCAGCGGGACGCCGCGGGCCCGATAATGCGGTCACACAACACCACGCTAAACGCTCAATACGTCCCACCCGGCCACACACAGATGGACGGTTGCACAGATGAACAAACCTGCAACACTGGCAGTCTCCTGACACATTTCGGAGCTAGGTAAGGTTCGGACAGACAGTAAGCCGTTTCACAAAACAGGAGGTTTTCGCAGAGGTTCCTTTGTCCATGATCGTGCATCCATAATCGTGGAACTACTCGATCAATGACCAAACCTGCCTAGCAAAGAGGGAGACGCGTGCGAAGCGGACGGACGGTTACGTAATGTAATGTAGCGTACCGTCGTGGGCTGGTGGCCCTTGGCCTTCCCGCATACCCCGGGCGGCTGACATCACCCGCCCGGGGATACTGAGGGTGCTGTTTCCCTTGTGCCGATTGAGTGATCTGCGCCGCAGCCGCTCTGGGAGCCGTCCCACGCAGCCATCACGGTCCGAACCCCGGCCGCAGCCCCTTGTCCCCTTGTCATGCTCACTCGTGGGGCCTGACCAGGCCCGCCACCTCATGCCCAGATCCGCTTTCCAAACATGTTGCGTTCTGTCTTTTGTGCCCTGGACCCAAGCCGGCTACTGCTTTCCTTTTTTTTGACCTGCTGCTGCCACGGCCGGCCCCACCAGCCTGCTTCTTCGGCTGCTGCTCCTCCTCCTCTTCCTCCTCCTCCTCTTCTTCCTCCTCTTCCTCCATCCGTGGAGGCTCCTCGGACTCCTCGTCGTCCTGCTCGTCTGTGTCATGCTCCTCAGATTGCCCTTGCGCCTTGTCCTTGGGCTTAGGTTTAGGCTTGGCCGCAGTCTTGGCGCCGACTTTTACGGCCCCACCCTTAGTCTTGCCCTGCTTGCCCGCCTCGACCCCCTCCGCCTGCCCCTTCGCCGCCGGCTGCTGCTCCAGCTCCAGGATCCGCCACCACTGCTCAGGGCTGACCGGCTGGACGCTCAGCCGTGACCTGCAGGGCGCGTCAGGGGGCCCAGGACGGACATTTCTGACCTCGGAGGACAATTAGCCGCGGAGGACAACCATCACGGGCGCCTTAGCGGGCGGGCGGGCGGCGGGTGGCGTCCCTCGAGTGGCTGAAGGGCGCCGCCCCCTCCTGCCCATCCATACTCGGCAACCACCCATTCCGCCCTCCCTCTCCCTCTCCCTCGGCCCTCCACCTCCACCCGCCCCGGCCCCACCCGCCCCGGCCCCTCCCCACTTGTTGATGAGCACCATGCTGTCGATGGGCGGCCCGCCGGCCCCCTCCTGCCTCAGCTCCGCCAGGGTCACGGCCCGAGTGGTCCGCCGCACCAGCTGCACGTCCACCATCCACCACTTTTCGTCGGGGCTGCGCAGTGTGCAACGGGCGGCTCGATGGCGCGGCTCTGTTGTTAGTTTGTACGGCACCTCGAGGCATCGCCTCCCCATCGCCCGCTCAGTTCGACCCGTCCCGGGCGATGAGGCCACCTGGGCGGTGTGATGGTCGCACACGCCGGAAAGCTATGTACGTCGATGTCTTCAGATTGTGTACGAAGGTATACGGCAATCGGTGGATAGATACAAGGTATGGCCGTGCCCTGCTTGCATGCATGTGTACGGCACGCGGATAGCTCGTAGGCGCCTCATCTCATCAGCCCCTACCAAGGACTGCGCACCCATCCTCCATCACCCGGTGGTGGTGGTGGTGGTGGTGGTGGTAGGTTCATGCAGCCATACCGGCCAACACGCCAGGTCGCCAGTGCGCCAGGATTGCCTCTTCTGGAATCGAGGTTGTATGGAGAGCACGATAATAGCCCCCACCAGGCTTGATCCCGTCCATAGGCAATGCGAGAACGAGGGTTCAAAAGCGGAAAATTAGGGAAGGAGGCCGGCAGACTGGTGTGCTGCCTGGTATGAGTCTCTCCTGAGGCAGCGTGTACGATTGCCAGTTGCTAGTGCCCCTTGCGACGGAGTGCCGGTGCTGCCAGGAGGTGGCGCAGGGGTGGGCAGCGCCAACAGCGTCGGCGGGCCGAGGTCAGTGGCGGTGCCGGGGAGTCCCTTCGCATATACCAAGTATTTACTTGCAGGCGTCCTGGAGCCCGACACCGCCTTACATGACGGTTACGGCTTTCCGCCTTGCTACCCCTATTGGAATGCATTTGTTCCAATCGGCGGGGAGGGTGGTTGCGGTGGGTGTCATAGAGCAGATCTTCTACAGGCCCCGACGGTGCAACTAGTATATACATCGTAACCCACAAGTTATCCTAGGTATTATGCATATACAGGTAGTTCAATCCTCAGTATGCTTTCGGTGTAGTGATTGCAGTCCTGCGCAATATTTCCCGTGGGATTGTCAGCTTTACTAATGCCCCACTATGACCGCATCTGCGAATTGCTTTGCAAGAGAATGTGATGATCAAGTGTTTTCAATGTGATCTTTGAGAAATTAAAATTTTTCTATGCCGCAATGCCCGTGCGGGATAGATGCAATCCATCGTGTCAGAAGCAGCTTCTTACCTTTTTTGCCAGCTCGCGTGCACGACGCATCAGGACACAAGGACAAACAAATGCGTCCTTATATTTGCTTATTAGCCCACAGACTGCCACATCCCTTGATTGTTACCCGTAATCGTGGTATTTGCTTGCCTCTTGAACCAGCGGATCTGAAATTTTTTAACGTTGCTGTTGTCAATCATGATGTACATAAGTGGTGCGGGCTATACGAGCGATAAAGTTGCTGAAAACACGTTGGCGCAGCTCCCAGACGAATCAATCCATGCAGTGATGCTATTCTCAGACACAGAAACAATTGCACAAACCGGCTCCTTGATTTGTCGGGCCTGGCGCGATGCGGCTTGCGACGTGCACGCCTGGCGGTACAGGATGTCACCTCCGCTGCTTGTAAGTGCCCGGGCAATAGTGGAGACCCCTCCATAGTAAGTATCAGCTGTTATTGAGACACATCGACCACTGCCATAGCACCAGACACTGACGGCAACCCACGGCTGCCTGTTCTGTACACTAACCGAAATAAAACCCACGCTGTTTGTCGCTCACATGCGACATGCCAGTCCAAGCGCTCCAGTCACCCGTGCCCCTGTCCAACGCACGGCCCCACACCTCAGCGTAACGCCTGACCCCAGTCGCCGCCTCACTCCTCACCTCCGCGGCTGCACCACAGGCCCAGCTGCGTGAGCTAGCGGTGAAGGGCCCCGCCGTGGGCCCAGCCCACCTGCACCTCGCCCTCTGCCGCCGCAACTTCCTCCGCAATGCGGTGCGTGTCCCTTCGCTGTAGCACAAGCCTTTGCCTCAAGGCTGTCTCATAGCCGCAGGGCGACCTCGCGGCTCTGCATCCTGGAATCCTAGCGAGGTTGCGCTACGATTTCGGTCCATCTGGCGGTGTCGTAGTGCCGCCTCCCCCATCGCCCTATGTCCTACCTGCCCCGGCACTGGTGCTCTCGGCTGGAGACCTGCTGCCGGTGTCGCTGGCTTTGCTGCAGGGATTTCGACGCGAGGAGAACACGGCGGTCCTGCCGCCGCTCGGGAGCCTGGGTTCCGGCAGGTGGCGCCCCTGGAGCCGCTGGCAGCGCACAGCCTGGGTGAGAAGGGGACCAACCACTGCGGGGTCCACTGGATTTTCATTAATTATACTACTGCATTCGGTGAGAAAAGAACGTCAGACATTCAGAAGTGACGAAAGCGTGCTGTGAATGGGCGAAGGGACTCTCAAGCGGCGGATCTTACCGCACAGAAATGCCCGTCACGCTGTTCTAGATGGCCGTGATTTGCGGCATATCTTCGTCACGCCGGCATCAGGCCTGGCGACGCGCCGGCGGCGACGGATGAGCACCCAACACCCGGTTCTGGGTTCCCTTATTCCAATACATCACCCTCACACCCTGTCCCCGTCACCCCATCTCCCTGTCCCCACCCGCCGGCACCCGACCCTCCCCTGCGTCTGGGTTCCGCCCCCTTAGGTTCTCAATACTTCCGCCGGCAAGGAGGTGGCCTGGGAGGAGGTGCCGCAGGGCATGGCCACCGCCCCTGGAGAGGCCGCCGAGGCTGCGGCAGCGGGCGGAGCCGCCGATCTCCCGGCAGCAACCCCCCCGGGGCCGCCGCTGCCTTACCCCGGCAACGGCCGCCTCGTGCCGCACATGCATCGGGCGCTCAAGGGCCTTATCGACCTGGTGGCGAGGCGGGGGGGACCGGCGCCGGTCCGTGATGCGCGGGGAGCCGCCGACGGTGAAGGCACGCCGGGGCCGGGGGCGGAGGTGGCGGAGGCAGCGGCGGAGGTTCGGCGGGCGGAGCCGCCCCTCGCTGAGCGGAACGCGGCGGATGGGTGGTTGCAAGGGGCGGTGCAGCCGCGGAGTAGAGAGGCGTGCCTGGCGACTCTGGGTACCTGGTCTGAGGTGGTGCAGGTGGGCGGGGGGTCAGTGGGTCAGGGGGGAAGAGGAGGGGGAAGCGGCGCTGCGCGGCGGCGGCCGGCGGGGCAGCTGAGGTGCGCGCTCGGCAGCTGAAGGGAGCGGAGGCTTCCCACACCTGCGCGGGGCCTATGCGGGGCTCACGTGCGTGGATTGCACGGTGTGCTGAAAGTGGCTTCCTCACAACTACAGGGAAGGGCGCGGGCATGCTTTCCTGAAGGGCCATTTGACTCCCCCAGGCCTCTTAGAGTGCATCCGTCCCTCTCCTCACCCCACATACTCCCTGCTCCATCCCTTCCTCCCTCCCCCTCTACCTAAGGTTGTGGACCTGGACTGGGAGCTCCAGCGGCGGGGCCTGACCGCGGCCCAGGCGGCCCACCTGCTGGATGCCGAGCTGGGGCTGCGGCTGAGCGTGCACGTGGGCGCCAGGTGGGGCAGCGAACGGAGGGAACGGAGGGCGCCTGGGGCCTCCGGGGTCGAGCGGGGGCAGGGGCAGGGGCAGGGGCAGGTCCTTCGCAATACCTGTGCACTGCCCCGTCTCTGTCCTGTCATTACTCGAAAGCAAACGAGGCCCCCCGCGGTGCACAGCGCAGACCTCCTTTCCCCTGTACGCCTCTCACCCCGCAGGTCAGACTGTGAGGCCGAGTACGCGGTCGCACTGCTGCTCGATGAAGGCCCTGGCCGCGGCGGCGGCAGCGGCGGCGAATCCGGCGGGGGGGCCTCAGCGGGGGCGGGCGCGGGCGACGCCATCCCCTCCCTGCCGTCCTTCGTGATGCGGCCCAGCCGCCACCTGGTCTACAGGGAGTGTGAGCACCTGCTGCCCCGGTCCTGGCAGCTCTTGGAGCACGTGGTGCCTGCCGTAACGCGGGGTGTACGGCGGGCCATCGTCATGCTCCGCGGCCGTGCTGCCCCGGGCAGCAGCGGCCACGGCCCAGGTGCCCCGGCGCGCTTCTGTGGGGCCAAGTTTGCGTCGGCGGAGCTGGCGTTATGCTGAGGGCACGTTGGGGGAGAGTGGCGAGGCTAGTGAGGCGGTGGCAGGGAGGCGGGGACGCTGGACGGGTTGGGGTCCCGCAGGTCAGGAGGTGCTAGGGTAGCCCCGCGAAGGGGGCGCGAATGGATGCACCCTGTGACGGTGGTCCCCGGGGCGAAGTTATGCATCTAGTGAAGTGGTCCGCGAGAAGGGTCTCAATGGCGGTGGGTTGCGGTACTTGTGTGCTCAGAGCTGTGGGGAGGGGTATAAATTGAAAAAAAAGAAATAAACCCGAGGGGGGGCGGGGGGTAAGGGGGGACCGACGCGGCAGCGTGTGATCTCTGCACTGAGATCCCACGCGCCAACAGGTCGATGTGAGGGCGACCGCTAGCGAGTCATGCAGGCTGCGAACGTTGCCGTACATGCACTCTTGGTTGCCGTACATGCACTCGTCGTCTCCCTGCGGAGGTGCCTCGTAATGCAGATGTCGCGTGATGGGTGTTGCTGTACGGCAGGACGGCACTGGAAATCACTGGCGCTTGCTCCCGAATTCCGCTGTCTGGGGTGCGGCCCGGCGAGGTCGGTCACTGTCGAATACCTAGAGAGTGTGCACCCCGGTCATCCCTGTTGTCCCGCCGCGCGTACGACTGGACGCCCGAACGCGGTGGCGGCGGTGTCGCGTTGCAGCGGACTCAACGGAGCGCATAGAGCCAGCCGTCTCACACAGGTCAAGACCTAAGCAACGGCGCGGGGCACACCACCCCGGACCTGCGATGTGTCTGGGTCTGATAATTTCCTTTCCTTATTAACCCCAGACTTGCAACACAGCCCCCTCAGATGCCCGACACGCGGACGGTTCCTCTCCATTGCCTGCCCTGGAGTCCATCAGCACGAGCGCATGACCCCATCAGTCAAAGTCTACAGGCTTAAAGTTGTTTTGCAGTCACGACTGCCACGATTGGGTAACGTGACGTCTCACTCGGCACTGCGCGTCCAGCACGCACCCCACCACTGACCAGGGCGGCCGTGTTGTAAGCACCCGCCACTGCGGACCTGTCGCACGGCGCGGCACGTCCGTTTCCACACACAGAATATGGTCACGGGCGGGTCTCTTACCTAAACACACTGAATATGTACGTTGGCTGTGCAAAATAAGTGTACAGCCGAATCACCTACAGGCCCCCTCAGTGGCCCTGCTGGGACTTTGGGATACACTGGCGATTGGGGTACACTGCCGCCGCTGCTGCAGTTCGCGCCCCTTGGGGAAGGCCCGGATGCGCTGCAGCTCCCATCACTCCTTCAAACCACCTCCTGCGCATAGGTTAACTAGGGTATGTACGTAAGGACATGCCATCATGGAGATGACCGTCATCGTTTCATCCAATGACGAATAGATACACCCACCCACCCACCCACCCACCCATTAATCCCCTAAGACCCTGGGACGCCTGGGACTGGTCGATGTCGTACCTTCCCCGAGCCCCCCCCCTCAAAACGGCTTCACGATCCCCAAGCTCAGCATCCCCTCCACCGCGTCCTTGAGCGCCACCTCCAGTGGGTGGAACCGGAACCCGAGCTCGCTCTGGATCTTGGAGCTGTCGAACTGGGGGCACATGCCCACCGCGTTGCTGAGGACGGGCAGAGGGGGGTGACGCGAGGGGTTGGTGGTGGCTGCGGGCGGTCCCTCAAGCATATGGGGTGGGTGTGTCTGATGGTGATGAGACTTCTTGGGCAGATGGGGAGGCGGGAGCAACCGGGAAGAACCGTGGGCGAGAAGGGCAGCCCGTATGTATTTCTGGCGGATGGGATCGGGGATGGCGGCCGGAGCGGTCCCTGGAGGACTCAAGAGGTGCGATAAAGCGAGGCCGCGGTCGGATGCCCATCAGCCAACAGCAGTAGCAGCAGTAGCAGCAGCAGCGGCAGGGCTGCTGAGCGGCCACACGTCCACAGCACGTCCGGTGTGCCGCCCGATGTGCCGTCCCGCTGACATGAATGGCATCCTGCTGACCATGCCGCCCTTCCGGAGATCCCCACCTTCGCACCCTTGCCCCACCCACCCACCCACCCACCCACCGGAAACACACAGTTATGTAACATCCACACCCACACCCACATTCACACATTTACCTCATACATACACACACAAGGACACACATTGCACAGCACGCACTCCAGCCCTGCCCGCCGAATAACACACACGGGCGGGTTCCTCGCTCAACACACACACACACACACACACACACACCCCGACCCCCCGCCCACCTGACCAGGTCCCTGGACAGTCCGGCCGCGGGGCCCACCAGCCACAGCAGCCACTTGGGCGCCACCGCGATGGGGGTCTTGAGCCCGGAGTCCGGGAAGGCCTTCTTGATGAGGCCGATCATCTCCGAGTAGTAGATGGACCGACACACCGTGATGTACCTGGGGGCAGGGTGGGGTGGGGCAGGGTGGGGAGCGGGGGAATATAGGAAATTGGTAGGCATATTTATACTGCGCTGCTGCCAGGGGGAGGGGACGGGGTGGGATTGGGTGGGGTGGGGAGCGGGGGAGGGGACGGGGTGGGATGGGGTGGGGAGGGGAGCGGGGGAGGGGACGGGGTGGGATGGGGTGGGGAGGGGAGCGGGGGAGGGGACGGGGTGGCGAGGCGACCCGAGAAGAGATGGGCAAGACCCGAGGTGATGGGCCCCTAGGGGTTGACCCCTAGAGGTGCGGCAGATAGGGGGTGGCGTGTACGGCTTGGTGTAGGGTGGGGCGGGGTGGGAGAGATACGTGGTCACGGAAGCAACACGGGCGGGTCGGCTGACAGCAGCTGCAGCGCAACCCCCTCCTGGACCTGGCCGGGCAAGTGCACGCCCCTCCACCCTCGAAAAACCCTTCGCCCTGAATCCTCCACCCACCCGACCTCCAATCGCCCCCCCCCCCCACACACCTGCCCTCCGCCGCATGTCACGCACTCCTGTCCTGCCTGCCTTAATAACACACCTGCCCTCCGCCGCGGGGTGCACCATCGCCAGGCAGTGCGCGGCCGCCACATCGCGGACGTCCACCATCCCGAAGCCCAGCACCGGACACGCGGGGTGGGCCTTACCCGCCAGGATGTTGCGGATCATGTTGATCTGGGTGGGCCGGGGAGGGGTCCGGGGAGGGGTCCGGGGAGGGGTCCGGGGAGGGGTCCGGGGAGGGGTCCGGGGAGCCGCGGATCTGACGGATGTGAGAGGAAGTGAAGAGCTCCTCCACCCTGGGTGGGCTCAGCAGGAACCCGTGCCGTCCACGACCTACCAAGTGCGACCATGCAGCTTCACGGGCCCCTGGTGGGCCCGACATGATGGAGCACAGCCCGGAAGCATCTCAGCCGAAATTCACATAGACGGTGTCGCCAAGCTATCGGGACGCCCTTCCACATCACATGAGCCGCTTCCGCGCGATGGTGTCGGGCAGGTGCCGTGTGTGCCCCATACACACCCACACCACCACGGACACGGCATCTACAGAGCCGTGGACCCGTGGAGTCCCAACATGACCCAACCAGCTGCCGAGAGTCGACCCGTGGGCCATCCACCAACCCGTGAGCCATCCACCAACCCGTGGGCCATCCACCAACCAGTGGGCCACCCACCAACCCGTGGGCCATCCACCGACCCGTGGGCCATCCACCAACCCGTGAGCCATCCACCAACCCGTGGGCCACCCACCGACTCGCCGTCGCTGCGGCTGCTCAGCGGCGGCCCCATGATGACTGCCGGGTTGATGGCCACCAGCAGTGTTGCTATCTTCCAAAACGGGGAAATAGAATTCCGCAGGTTTCCGGCCTGTCGCCAGTAGCCAAAAAACCTTTGGCAGGGCAGATTTTGGGGGGCTTCCTAGGTGCCAGGAAATAAAAACCTCCGAGGCAGGGTGGAAATATTTCTGCGTGTTTCGACAGCAGGGCCACTGTTACCACAGCGACGACAGGGATTCTAAGTCCATGGAGGCCTGAAGCGCGCTTTCCTTGCGTCGCGGATGCATATGGGAGGGTAACCAGGAGTTGGGGACACGGCATTCGAGTGTGTTTTGGCGGTAGACAGGTGTACGATGCAGGATTTTCCCCTGCGCCTGCAGATTTCCAGGCCTTTTTGGTAGTCTGGAAAATAGTTGGCAGGGCAGATTTCCGGCTCTCCACAGCGTCAAATAAATGAAATCTCGCAGGTTTCTTGGGGGTCCGGGAAATAGAAAATTTCCGGTTTTTTTGCCCGTAAATATTCTTTTTATTTAAGATAGCAACACTGGGCGCGCTGTCATGTGCAGCTGAGGGCAAGAGTGCGTGCTCAGGAGAGCCGACGTCCACCGCCGGGGAATCCGATGGGGAACTCATGGCGGTGACGACGGAGTACGTGGAAATGGTTACGGAGGTTGGTGGGTCACGGACACCTCTCGAAGCCGTCCAACCAGAAAAAAACATTTCTTGGGAAGAAGACGTTGCACCGTTGCGATGTAACTTGCCGTCGCGGCGTATTGAAGACCTGGCCTTGGTCTGATGTTGTCGAAGATCCGACAAAGGAAGCGTCGCGCCTCCTAGCCTTCGCGGCGTGGTAGCCTTCGCGGCGTAGATAACACCCAATGTAGGCCTGCAGTCCAACAGAGAGTGCCGAAGCCCGAGAACCAATCGCGGATGGATGCGATGGCCCAGCTTCGCCTGGTGCTTGATGGGTGGAACGGCGCAGCAGC
Organism: Eudorina sp. 2006-703-Eu-15; assembly: GCA_003117195.1. Lineage (NCBI taxonomy): Eukaryota > Viridiplantae > Chlorophyta > Chlorophyceae > Chlamydomonadales > Volvocaceae > Eudorina > Eudorina sp. 2006-703-Eu-15. Next base: position 159,538 of record BDSI01000066.1, on the reverse strand, counting down.
TCTAGGCTATAGGTCGGGCTCCTATACCTAGAACTGGTTCCACGGCCCGGCCGAGAGGCGAGACCGCGCTCCTTCTACCTAGCGTCGGTGATCGGGCGTCGCGCCCGGGATGCACCTACTCCTCTGTTGTTCCGTCGCGGAACTATAGGCTACTGGCCAGGGTGATCAAGCCTGCCAGCGCCTTGCTAGTTGATGTCACTGCTGAGCACCGACACGCACAGCATCACACGATGCGACGCCAATATCTGTTACAGGAACTTGTTCCGCAATAATATCAACATGTGTGAATATCCTGTATCGTCTTGAATCGACCAGGCGAAGCGCCTTTCAGCAGGAAAGCGCTTGCCTTAGGATTCACGGGTACAAGGGGGACCAACAACCAAGTTGATTGCTCGCCGTACAGGCGTAGACGGACTGTTCATCCTACCCCAGGGGCATGCCCTGCACGAAGCAGGGAGCCATGCCAAAGAAAAGAAGCCAAGGAACCACCGGACCCAAGCCGTCAAAAGTCAGGGGCTTGCCGTCAGGGGCTTGCCTTAGGCACCGCAAGCCAGATTCTCCTACGTACGGCAGATGGATCCGGCAACTGTCAACCACCTAACCAAACGCTCAGCGCGTGATTACTCCAAATCCAGCCGCTCTGCGACAGTTTCCTCCAAATTACCACGCCATCAATGGTGCATGACAGCGCATGCATGAACGTACCCGTGTAATCTGCAGGGGCGAATCCGTCTTCCTGTTGTCTGATGTGTTTCTCCCATTTGAACTGTCGAGGGTATGTGATGTATCTGTTCGTTTTGGGGGTTCGCTGGCGGGGGTGGGGGATAGGGGGCAGGGGGGGCGCTGCAGCGGTGGGGCCGGGAGGAGCGAGTGAGGGGAAGACGGGCTGCGTCGGGTGGAGGATGCGGGGTGGGGGATAAGTGATGCGCGGTGAAGGACGCGGGGTTGGGACCTGAAACCTGGAACCTGAGACGGGCGAGGTGGGGAGGCCTGCGCGCCGCGAGGTGGGGCGGACATGCGGGTGGCGCACCGGGGGCCATTGGTGGTTGTGCGGTCTAACCAAAGCCGTCCACCCACCAGGACCAACTTTGCCAAGAAGTGTATTTAAAATAGCTTGGTTACCTTTATGTAATGAGGATGAGATTGCGGTGCGCTTGAAGCTGGTTTGTGCAGAAGAAGTATTATTCAGAAGTGTGTATGGCTTATTACGAGCAGTCGTAGTTCCATCCTGATACATTGGGACCGCTTGTATCGTGTTTTGCCGGCACTGTTACATACCAACGCGTTAAGCAACACGAGGCCGAGATCGAGTGTACGGCCTATGAATGAATGAATGTTACAGCGGACCCCAACGGGATCATCGGCCTATGTCCCTGAGCCAAGCGTGGTCGGGGGCTAGTGGCAGACCGGGTCTCTGAAAGTGCACTTTAGCAGCTACTCATGAGGACAATTGCAAAGGGGGGTGGGGGACGTGGGTAGCATTAGGGTACTGCGGGGCCCCGCCCTTTTTCTGGCTTCCGTGAAGCCGACCCCCTACTTGTTCTGTAAGGCGCCCATTGACCCACCCACCCACCCTGCCGTGTGTACAACATGCCGTACATTCCGCAAACATCGCCATATCAAGCCGTAAAACGGAAAAACGCATCTGTAAGCCATTCTTTATTCATTGATATTGATAGGAGGGCATGTGACGTACTCTTGACACCTTCCGCGACTTCAGGGTGCTGGGCGTATACAACCACAACTAATGTAGCCTCGCCCCTGACCCGCTGTTGCCCCATGGACACATACGTCCATTCCAATACCCCTCCACACCAACGTCATAACAGCAGATGGGAAGCCACTCCATAGCGCAGTCTCAGATGCAGAAGACACGATCGTTCTGTAACTAGAAAGATGATGGCTCGCCCATGTGCCCACACGCTGAGACCCCTGCCTACCATTACGGCCGCCACGTGCGTTTGATGCGCTCCTTTATTGTGCCTCATCGCCACGCCAAGCCACGCCGTGACAACCAGCCTTGCCAGGGTCACACCAGTCACTCCCTCTGCCGCCCCCCCTCGCCCCCTCGCCGGTCTCACCAGGAACAGGCCTCCTTGCGATGCAGGCTTTGCTCTTATAGTGTTCCTCTCTGTGGTATTCTGTTGTAGTAGCCGACAGAGTGAAGCCGCAGCCTTTCGGGCACCGCACGCCTTCAGGTTGCAGGTGCCGTGGCTCCATGGTTTTGCTAGCCATGCGTCATGTGACCCAATGGAGTTTCGAAAGAGACCCAAAGCCACTAATAATTAATGCAATCAATTACAAAAGCATTGACCATATCGAGACTGCATTCAAGTCCTCGATCTGGCGCCTGGTGACAAAGTTCCAGACGTCCGTGACAAAAGTCGTCGAGGCCCCGCTACGACCCACCCACCTGTGCCATACAACGAACTTCGCCGGCCCGTTATGCCCCACATCAGAGTGGATGAAGGTCTTGGTCTTCCAGTGTATAACGTACAACTCGGACTCAAGTTTAAAAGCAGTTTTGGGTTGCGCTCGTTGAGTACTGAAGCGTGGGGTCTGTTCGGCAGGATCCTACCCCCTGCGTTGCATGCTTTGCTTGTGCGTCATGCTTTGTTGTGCGGCGTCAGGTGTGTGTCATGACACTGTCACTCTCCCCAGCGAGTGACATTGCCCACCCTCCCCCTGCCTTCCATGCCCTCTCCCGCATGTCGTACATCTGTCACATCTGTCGCCCCTACCTGTACCCATGAATGCGCGCAGACCCCCTCATTGACATTCCGTGGCCCCAACGCACATGTGACATGTCGCTTCTTAACTCCTCGCCCACCCCAACCACCGCCTACACGCGCTTCCACTGTATCCTCCACTTCTGCTTACCACGGAAGTTTTGGGTTCACTAAGTAGTTGTTTGCTTTGGCATTTGGGAATAAAGTACTCAAACTAGGACTCTAAACCCTCAGCGACACGCGTCCCTTTTGCAGACTTTCGCTGCCTTCCAACCCACATACCTGCTCCTCGTCGCCGCCTTCAGTCAGCAGCACTAGCTATGTACACGATGTGTGCCGTCCTGCCTAGCGCCCCAGCCACTCTCCCCACACACATCCGCGTCACGACCGGTACTCGGTGCACATTGCACCATAATTGGCAATGGAACGACAGCCCATGCGACAAATGATGGGCTCCACCCACGCTCCAACACAACAGCTTCGTGTTACTGCCGCCATTGCTTCCTCCGCCTGCTACCAATAACCGCATACTCATGCAGGCGGCCCCATACGTTACTTATCCTGTCAACTAGTGTACGCGTTGCAGTGCTTATAGCGCAGCAGTGCCCGGCTACGTGCTACTACATCAATCATATACTACATCTGGCAGCACGGTTGCTCGCACAGGGTCTAGGCTCGCTTCCCTGTGTGGTGCCGCGCCGCTGTGTGTAGCCCCACTATGAATCAACAGGCCGGCTAGCTGCACCCGCATTCACGAACCACCGGTGCTGCAGCGCCGTCTCAGCGGTCAGGCTCTTATCCTCGAGCGCCCGCGTCAGTTTCTCCCGCAGGTCCATACCGTCTTCGCTCAGCTTGATGCTGCCGGCCACGCACATGAGCTGCTCGGCCGTCATGCGCAGGTCGCTGGCCGCCAGGTACTTCCCGTCCGACAGGGTCTCGGGGCGCCAGTACCGCAGCGGGAACGGTCTGTGGCTGCAGTCGCAGCCCTCCCGCCCCGCGTACTCCAGGTCAATGAGCAGCCAGCGGCCGTCCTCCGGAACATAGATGACGTTGGCCCACCGCACGTCACGGTGCACGTAGCCTGTGTGTTATTGCGACGCGTGTAGTCATGCAAGCGTGGGCACGCGCGTTGCACGCACGAACTCACCAAACTCACACATGCCAAAGTAAGCACTTGTCAATGAATGGCACATGTCTGACTGGCGGATGGTTATCAAGATGGCACCATTCACGATGAGCGCTGGGTACAAGTCAAGCTATCTACTGCGCCCGTGCCGCCCTCAAGGTGCGAACATACCTTCTGCATGCAGCGCCGCCAGGCCACGAAGCACTCCCGCCACCGCCGCCGCCAGCTCTTTCTCGTTGTCGGGGGGCCCGGTGCAGGGCTGGCCCAGCGGCGCCAGGTGCACCACGTACGTGCCGTCCGGATCTAGACGCGGGGGCTTGCATGCCTTGATGATGGCGTACAAGTGCTTCGGGCTCTGGAGCCTCTCGTACAGCTCTTTCAGCTCGTCAAAGCTCACGTACCGCTCGTGTGTGCCTTTGAAATCCGGGATGGCCTTGCGGACGTAGCCTGGGCACGCGTCAAACGAAGGATAATACAGCAAAAAGGCGACATCATCCGGCGGTGACGTGCAGACTGCAGGCAAGACACGCACAGGACCCTACCAAGGCGCGTGACAGCAGCCGCCAGTGAGCCACATCAGCCCGCTTTCAATGTCAACCCACGCACCGGGGTAGAAGCTGACGTGGCTGCTTGCGGACACGATGCTCCGGCCGATGGCGTGATCCGGCGCCGGTTGTCCACTTTCTGCGTAGTCCTCCAGCAGGCGCCAGATGTTGAAGATGGCGGTCACCGCCGCCAGCCGCCCCTCCAAGCGGGACAGCTCGAGGACCTGGCTGATGGGCTCAGCACGCTCACACCGCCGACTGCTGCTGCCGCCACGGCCCCTGGCGCTGCCACAGCCGCTGCTGCTGCCTTCGCCACCAATGTTGTTACTGCGGGTGCGTGCAAAGATGTTGACTAAATTGTTAGGAGAGACAATTCGACTCTGTCACGGCACTAGGCGCCTTAGCTGTCCCAGTGCTGAAATGAAGTACTGGCTGAGGCATGGTCTCGCGAGCTGGCAACGGAACTGTGTCCAACCTCCCACGGTCCCAAGGCAGCACAATAACCAAGGGCTGTCTATGGGAACGTCTTTACGTCTGGCATGCACACTACTTACGGCGGCGTCGACTTGAGGCAGAAGAACTGCGGCAGGCATGAGAGAATGAGGCTCAAGTTGGTTGAGTCCTACAAGGGCTCACGAATAATGTCTACAGGTCGTGCAGCAACATGTAGACACGAGCACCGGATCAGCTTCACATACGCGTGCCTGTCTAAAGATACAACAGCGCTCTGCACACATGCATAAACAGGTACAGCAGAAAGCTGCAGAACGGTTGGATGCTCAGTTTTACCTGAATGCGGTCACCGGCGGCCGCGTACGCCAGCATGCACGGGCGCGGCGCGTTATCCGGCCCCACAGCCCATGCCTCCGTTCTCTTCGAAGTCAGCTCCTCCTTCGCGCGGTCCAGGTCGCTGTTGTTCGCCTTCTCCTCCCCCTTGAACAGCAGCGCGTTATTCACCCATACCATGAAGTCCGGCCGCTGCAGCCTCACTGTTACAAAGAGGGAGACTACTTTATTCCTCCTGTGTCTGCAACAGGCGGGTGGACCAAAGCGCAGCAGGTCAATGGTTGCTGACACCGACTGTACACAGCTACACACGCGCATGTTCACCCAATCCCCGGCGCCAGCCACACACCGTCGTCCATACATTCGTACTCGCCTGTGGCTCCACTGGCATCCGCAACGTTCCGGTCCATTTGCATCCAGACCACCTTCCGGTGCTTCACAAACAGCCACAACGTGCGCTCCAGCAACCGGTGTGTGAGGAAGGCCGTGTACATCCCCGAGCTGCAGCCGCCGCCGGCGTGCGTCAGGTCATCGAACACGGTGGCGTACACATGTATGGCTAGCTCGTGAGGAGTGGCCTGCAGCAGTGCGCAGGAGCGGGTGGGATGGGGTGGAGTAATAACGAGGCAGCCATCGATGTACATGGGCTGTGTGTTCACCAAAGGAGGGGCCGGGGTAGAGTCTGAACGAATCCCGTCAGTTGGAACCCTGTAGGGGGGCATCTGTTCGAGAAAAGGACGGGGGGGTTCAAGGTATGTTATAGTGTACACTATGCCTTGGCAGTCAGCAGTACTGAGAACGTCGGCTGCTGCACGCTATGCCGAAATGCGGGAAATTTCTGCAGGTCCTATGCGTATATGTCCATCGGGATCGATGCTACTGGGTCGGTCGGACAAAAGCTGTTTGCAACTGACACGTCGATACTGCATTTTTACAAGCGAGACGGTCGTGTCAAGGAGAGAACACACAGCAGCCTTTTGTACCAATCGGTTGTGCCGTTGCCGCCTCCAAGCGCGCAACTACGCTGGACCCTGCCCATGCATCACACATGCATGGGAAGCGCCACCCATTCTGTGTACGAACCTGCTGCGCCTCGGGCACCAGCATTTGCCGAAGGCGGCCAGGCACCTCGACAGCCGCAAAGGGCGGCAGTGGCAGACCTGGTGTCACAGGCGTTTCTAAGCACTGCCGCAGCGCCACACCATTCCCATCCCACAGCAGCTGGCAAAGCGTGCCACGGCCACTGGCGGGGGGCTTGAGGCACTCTTCCAGGTACGCGGCGGTTGGGTCCTCTGCAAAGGAGCAGCAACGACAGTGGCTGTTATGATTCGAACAGCAGAGATCCCTCGAGACGACGGTTCTGCTAACACCGCAGAAACACGCACCACGTGGGGGCGTTGCCTGGCATTGAACTGGCGGGGCGGAAGCAAAGTTCCGAGAGGCACATTTGAGCCCGGATGCATTCAGGACTGAGAAATCGTGGATGCCACCCATATGCCTGTAAACAGGAATGTGCACTTTGACACTTGAGAGGAGCAAAGCCCTCGGGGCCATCCCAATGAAGACTCACTGGCTCCTGCCGCGCTCCCCGCGCCCAGGACAGCTGCTGAGGCTGCACGATATGGGAACGGTCGGGGGACATATGGAGATTATGAGTTGCATGTCAAATGTGTAAACGCGTGCTTGCGTTACGCTGCCAATGGTCTTGGTCCCAACGTGCATGCCGCTGCACGTTTGCCGTGGGACACCCCACGGTCCGGCGTATAAGTATAAGATTAGAAATGTACATGTGCAGGTTGCTTGCCTCACATTAAGAATGGCCACTATCAGACTTGAGGATCGCACACATGACCTGTTCCCCCTGACCGCAAGGGCTGTGCCCTGCCTAGACGACTGGCTGGGATGAGGAGGGTCCCTCCTGAGACTGCAGCTTCTGGGTGCCGCGTGCAACCAACAGCCCCGACACGGGGAGGACCCAAATCGGCCTGTCGGACAGTCGCACGCACGGGGGCCAACTTGTCGCCCCGTCCCTGCATTTCTGTGCTCCGAACAGTAAGGCCCCACATGAACAGACGCGAAACGACAGCTCTTCCGCGTACGAGGCACCCCACCGCCCTAAGCCACTAACCCCTACTCGATGCGGTCTGGTGCGCGGGGTGGGGTGCGGTGATTGCGGTGAAAGAGCCTCTGTACACGCAACTGGCCTGAGTGAAGTTTAGCAAAGGCCCTAACGTAACGCTCGAACGTTTGCAAGTAAACTTCGTGCGTGAAGGTACATGGTTTGCAGAGGAACCTGGACAATCGCTACTGTTTCCCTGCCTTTACCTTTCTTACTCCCAACACCCAAACCCGGACCAGCCGCCGCGCCTGCATCGACAGGAGTGGGGCCGTGACCGGAGGTACACAGTGTCGCTGGATCGGTCAGTCACCGTCGGCCGTCATCCCCGAACGTTACCGTGCTATTTGCAGACTAATCATTGCAGTCATTTCCTTCGTCAAGGGGTGAGCAGGAGCAGCAGGCCCTAACGTAACGCTCGAACGTTTGCAAGTAAGCTTCGTGCGTAAGGTACCAGGTTTCCAGAGGAACCTGGACAATCGCTACTGTTTCCCACAGCAGGGGTAAAGGATTCGCAGTATGTTCGTAGCAGCCATTAGAAGGATTCGCAGTATGTTCGTAGCAGGCGGCACACATACATGTTTTGAGCCCAACGTTTCGAGCCCAACGTGGAACCGCGCCCCGCAGCCCCCCAGCTGGCCCCACTCTGCTGCCGGTCCCCAACAAACCGCATGTTGATCACTTTGTGGAAATGCTCACCAGCAGTCGCAGGCAGCGAGCCTGAAGGGGGAAGAAAGCACAACGGAATCAAGTGAGCTGCAGCCACAAGATCGCGGGCACACAAATACCCTAATTCGCGTAGAGGAAAGACATCGGAACTAGTCGCCATTGCGACCCGCGCAGCTGTGCCCACAGCGGCAGAGGTAGTTCCCAGCGATGGTCTGCGCAGCGGCACTCTTTGCGGTAGCTCAGTTGCGTACGTACTGAACCGCCTCAGGATGTTTGAGCTGCTGTTTTAGCCTAGGTCAAGTCTCCGATCATCACCTCGTGATTAAAAGCCCCCAACCCTGGCGTGATTCAAAGTCTAAGCGAAATTTGCGCACCTTGCAGCGCTCGGATGATGTCAATAGCGCTAGACGGCAGCCCAGCCTCTCGGAGGCCCTCGCGGCTGGCAAACCGCAGGGAGGTCTCGTTGCAGTAGCCATTGTCCCACAACATGTCCAGATAAGCATCTTGAAGCTCCCGGACAGCAGCATGGAGTTCCGGGACAGCAGCACGGGCTAAAAGGGCTTGACGCAGGCTCTGCCGCTGCTGCTCCAGCTGCTGCTCACGCTGCTGCGCCTGGTCCATCTGGGTGGAGTGCGTTGAGGAAAGATGGATCTACGCCACCCGAACAGCGGAAAGCAAGGGCTCAAGACGTCGGGGCCTCCGGGCTTTCAAGCTTTGGAGCCATGATGCAATATCTTGGGGCGTGCGAAAAAAAGGTAACTTTTGGATGTTAGACTGTTTGACGACGAAAAGTACGCATGTATTTAGGGAGGTCCGCGCGAGCCTAACCTGGACTCATACGGCGGACCGTGAGGAGCGCAATTCTGTAAACTAGTCTTATGGCGATTTCGTTTGCAGTGTCCATTTTGGGGAGCCAATGCTTGAATTGGACAGTCCGCGAAACATGAGACTTACGCGTATCCCGACATGCCCACCCCCAACAGTGGTCGTTCCTGGAACGGCGTTGTCCCGGAACCAGGAGAGTTCTGTTCCCAGGGCCGTTTTGCATTCCAGCACCACAGCTTCGCGTTACAACCTAATTCATCACGGGATCGAAACCACAGAACCAAGTACACACAACATGCACATTCTGGCTAGCTCCACAATTGCAGCCTCATCAGGCATCGAAAAGACAACAAGGCTGGCTGCGTGGGTGTACAGCGCATGCCTGGAGACGTAGGCGAGCGCGTTGACCTAGTCGCAGCACGCGAGGTGCGTTCTGCGCTCGGACCGCAGATCCCCCTGGTCATCAAGAATAACAATGGGTCCATGGGTCCTTTCCCGGGCTCCATCGGATCTATGCGCGAGAGGCGTCAGTGCAGTTCTGTTATCACCCACCGTTTCCTCTCTGTTCCGCCCACCCCTCACCTATCCGCCTTCCGGCTACCCGGCTGTCCGGCCCCGCAGGAGGCCACTCTGAGCCCCCTGCTATGGCATGACTCGGAGGTGGAGGAGCTGCTGGCGGGGTCCCCCGTGCTGGCGGAGGTCAGGGCGAGGCGGCAGGCGCTGGCGCCGCAGTGGGCCGCCCTGGAGCCGTGACTGAGGGCGGACCCGGGGCGCTTCGACCCAGGTGGGGGTGGGTATGGGTGGGGGTGAGGATTGGGTGGTCGGGGGTGGGAGTGGGGTTGGGAATGGGAGTGAGGGAATGGGAGTGAGGGTGGGGGTGTGAATGGGGGTGGGGGTGGGAACTGCCGAATGGTGGGCAGCGGGGGGTGGGGCTGGGGGTGGGAGGTGAGGCTGGAGGCGGGCGATTGGACACGTGTATGTTAAAGAAAGAAACGTGTGTGTGTGTGTGTGTGTGAAATAAAACTGAGCCGGGAGAAGCGACGTCCAGCGTAATACGGAAATTGAGGACACCCGAAATCTGCCAGAATTACCGAATAACCGTGATGGAAGTGACCGGTGATGGCATCATTGGCGATGTATGCGTAGATTGAGCCGCCGGATGTAGCATCCGTGAGCGACAGTTGACTGACGCGTCGTCTACCAATGACTGGTTGAACCAACCTATGGAATCTATCCTAATGCAACAAAGTAGGGGTTGGGTGTGACCACAGTGCGCGCAATGCCCACTGCAAGCATCGTGCCCAGCACTACCGGCGCAGGGCCGTACTGACCTGAAGGCAGGAACGAGGGAAGCCAGGCGTTGCAGCACAGCGTTAGTAGTTGGCGGGTTCGGCCAAGGTGACATGTGTAATGGGTGGCAAGACAGGGACACACGTGCTCGCGACGGGCTTACAGTAAGTAAGTCAGCAAATAGACATGAAGTAATGTTTGGGAAAGGAAACAGCAGGGCTGATATACGTGATCAGAGTGCGAAGGATGTACGAGCAACGGCAAGGTAACGGATCGGGGGCGTATTGCTACGAACCATGCCGCTGGCCGCGATGCATAGGAAGTCGCACATGTAACCGACGTGCGGACTCACAGGGTGCTCCCCACTCCGTCGGATGCCCAGGCGCGCACGTGCATGTGGCGCGCCGGGGATACGGATATGGGTTAGGTGGGCGAGGCAGGCATTGGGGACGACGGGTGGATTGGGGGGGGCGATTTAAAGCAGGGGAAAGGTAGGCGTGCCAGGCAGGCACGGGCGGGGCAGGCTGGAGTTGGGCAGGCGTGTGGGCCGAGGGGAGTGGAACAGGGGATGATGGGCAGGGGAGATGAGGCCCGGCGGACGGTGTTAGAGTGGGAGCATAAGTTTGCCACGTGGGTAACGCGTTGAGCGTCATTTACCGCCGCCGGGGACGACGGGCCAGAGGGGGCGCGCGCCGTACGCGGGGCGTGCACGATGCATGTGCGGCGGTGCGAGTTGTAGACAACAACGACGATGGTGTCGGAGCCGCAGCCACTGGCGGGAACAGACAGCGATGAAGTCGTTAACACTGCAGGGGACGTAGCACTGATGACGACGCAGACGTAGACCTTGACGTAGCACTGAAGACGTAGACATAGCACTGGTGAATACACAAACGCAAACGTAAATTAATTAGCCTAGAAGGAGGCAGGATCCGGACGGACGGGCAAAGAGTGCTGGCTCCATGCTGCGCTTTGGCACAGTTCGTCCTACGTGTGGAGCAGGCGGTCCAGGGAGTAGTCCAGGGTGTGTGTGTTGCTTAGGCAGGCAGCAGAGCAGGAGTGCGTGACATCCAGGGTAATCCAGGGTGTGTGTGGGGCGGGGGGTGGGTGGGTGGGTGTGGGTGTGCGACGAGGCTTCGGCCCTTCGTCCGTGCGCCTTCCGTGTCTTTCCCCTGATTCATCCGGGGAGGCGGGTCAGGGCCTGGGGCCCGCGTTTTAGCGGCAGCAACCACGATGTCCCGGCGGCGTAAGTGCGCCACTGTTGGAGCCATTGGGATACCGTACACGATCCCCTCAGTCCCCGCCCCGCCAGGTTCGCGCCCCGCATCCTCCTCATCGAATCTCACTCCCCCGCGGGCATGGAACTACCCTCGTATGGGTCTGTTGTTCCAACTCCCAATGCACCTATCCACTTCTCAATGCATGCTACCGGCCCACTCGCGGACACCCTCACCCTCCGCCCCCACACACACTCACCGTGCCCTTTAGGTCGGTATCAATGAATATCAATTCGGTTCGGGAACCGCTGGGTCTTGTTTTGCTCTGCAACTTTTGTCGGTGGTGGCGCGGCTGCCTTGTTGCTGTTTTCGTGTTTTCCAGTTCGCAGGATGATGATAAGTATAGATATATAGATATTGGTGCTAGGTTTGGGTCTGGTGGGTCTCTTATCTAAACAGTCACCGTTACTGAACACATGCAAACCCCTAACCTCCGCCCCTCCCCCCTGCCCCCCGTAGCCGTGTTCACGGAGCAGTGAAGGTTCACGGAGCAGTCCTTCGCCCGGTCGTCCAGTGTGGTTCCGGCCGCCTCCTGCTTCCTGCCCTCCGCCCAACTGCTTCGCGCTGCTGCTGCTGGCCTCCGCCATGGGCCGCGCCGGCAACGGCTGCGACCTGGACTTTGACGCGGAGCTGAACGCGGTGGTGGTCACCGCCACGCAGCCGTAGAGGTACGTACAACATATACGGCATCGTACGCTGGGGGGACGAGGCCTCTGTGACTGTGCATGTGACCGTACATGCCGCATTCGGCTGTGTGTTTTATTTACCTGCAGGGGATGCCGTACCAGCATGTTCTGGTTCTGTGTGGGGAGCGCGCGCTGTGGCGGGGGCGGGGGAAGGGGAGAGGGGCCCAAGCCCTGGCTGTCGGGAGAGGCCGCCCTACATCCCCATCCAGCGGCCGTCGCCCTCCCCCACCTTACCCCGCCACCCCCACCTTCCAACTATCGTCGCCCACACTCGCCTTTCCCTCCCCTATACACTAAGCTCTGTTGACTTCAATCCGGATCTCAACACTGGTACTCAAACCGGATCTGAGCTCTGGCACTCAGATCTCGCGGTCAGCGCGGCCAAGCCAATCCACTTGACCCCCTCCATCCCTCCATTGCCCTTCGGAACCCGGACCTTTGCTCTTGCAGTAGCGCAGCCCACCCATGTCTTATCCCGCGGCCCCGGCCCCGGCACCCGACCTCCCTCAGGTCTGGCTCGGAGCTGCACAGCCGCCCGAACAAGCTGCTCCTGGCCACCGGCGGCCTGCAGCACAGCAACATGAGCGACTCGGTGGGAGGTGGTGGATGGTTTGTGCAACTTATTTCTTACGGCAGCCGCATGGGCGGCGGGGGCAGCGCGCCCACGTTTGGGTCTTCGGCTCGTCGAGTGTTGCGTGGCCGCATCATCGGGGCCCGCGGCGTCCCGCTGGGTGACGAGCTGCCGTATTGCGGCCAGGCGGCTGAGCTGCTGGCCGGTCCGGGGTGGGGCCAGTGGGGCATCGTCAGTCCGTTGTCGGCCAAGGGCTTCTTGGAGGAACAGACGGACGAGCTTGGATTCGTGGATATGTTTTAGGGTTGTCGTGGATTGTGGCAGCTGCTGCGCTGTCGTGGTCAGTGGCGAGGACGTTGTCGACAATGTGAATGCAAGCCCGGTTTCCTTTTGAGACAGGGTAGGGCAAAAGCGCCACTGCACGGTTGCACAAGCATTTGACGTTCTTGTGTTACAAGCTTCAAGCCTGTACCGTCCAGACGAGTCAAGAGGCTCATCAACCGCCGAACTGGAAACAAGAACTGGCCTCTGGCCAAGTGGGCAAAGTTGTTGGGCAAAGTATGATAGTTGCACGTTTCACTTTAACCAAAGTACGTTGATGGTTGTTGTCCCAACTGACGGTTAGGGTAAGCGATGCAACTTTTTGATGCAAATTTCGCAAATTGGCCCGGGTTTTCATAAAAGAAAATGACGAGCCGCTGAGCAATTTGTGCATATAAGGAAATCTTTCTTTGACACGGCGCAGCCCTGAAAACATGTCCCAACTCGCATTCCAGCCGCTATATCCCCAAGAGAAAGACCACCAGCTGACGACTGTTTGTGTGACGGGGGTGACAGGATACATGGCCGGTGAGCGCGCCAACGTGGTGCCTGCGACGCGTATGACTTTCGGGCTTGAGCCTTGTATTAGCGAAGGGAAAACAGTGGACTCACCTGTAGGAGCAGTTAACGTCTGTGTCAATACGCACGCTTTCCGAGTTTTTAGGAACAATCACATACGCAAACCGCCCCGCATCGCGCCCTTTTCGCACAGGCCCCGTCGTGGCCCGGCTGTTGGAGACAGGCCACACCGTCCACGGCACCTGTCGCGCACCCGATAAGCAGGAGACGGTCGCGCACCTGCTCGCCTTGCCAGGCGCTTCCGAGCGGCTCAAGCTTTTCAAAGCGGACCTGCTGCTGCCTGATGGGTGAGCGGAGCCTCCCCCGGGCCCTCCGTAGGTCCTTAAAAGGTGCCGGAGAGACGCCCTGAAGGGGGTGATGGTCTGATGGAAGCGTCAACTCCCGGCGGCAGCGCAGCACCCTTCATGTTGGGTTGTTGGGCCGGGCTGGCAGCTTGGCTGGTCCCTCAGTCCACCTCACCCCCTCCGCCCGCGGACCTGCGCGGTGCTGCATCCGTGGGGGGCCCCCTCAGCAGTCCCCGGGGGCTGTCATCCTTCCGAAGCCCATGGCCGGGCCGCCATCGCGTCCCTGGCGGTCGGACACTCCGACAACGCAGTGCAGCGCTCCGTCCCCCGGAGGGCCGGATCCCATCCATGGTCGCGCTGCCGCGCGGAAGCTGCCTCGTGGGGATGCGGCTCCCAAGGCGCAGCTGCAGCAGCTGCAGCAGCAGCAGCAATGAGCAGCAATGAGCAGCAGCAGGAGATCGTTCGTCCCGCCTTGCGCTTCGGGCGGGGTTCTTTGGACGCTGACGCAATCCCGACCGCATACGTGCGCCCCCCGGGGGTCGCATCCTGCCACCCTACAGCTTCGAGGAGGCCATGCGCGGCTGCGAGTACGTCATCCACACCGCCTCGCCGTACATGAACAACGTGAAGCCTTCCGAGACCCGCGCCAAGTTGATTGACCCCGCGGTCAAGGGGACGGAGCACGTTCTGGGTGAGCCCGAGGCCACGCTCGTGCGTCACCTTGCGCAGTTCGCAGTTCCTGCCCGCGACATTGGCGTTGGCGTTGGCCCCTCCTGGCCCCTGGCGGGCTCGTCCTCACCTCAACCCCGTACCCTGACCTCACAACGGACCCATCTTTGCTGCGGCAGCGAGGCGATATCCATATAATGACACAATCCTTTCACATTCGCCCACCGCACTCACCCACCCACCCGCCCAACCCCCCATCCACCGGGCTCTTCGGGCCGCAGGCGCCGTCAACCGCACCCCCACCGTCAAGCGGGTCGTCATGACCAGCTCATGCGCCGCCATATACGGCAACCCCTCGGAGCGAGGCCTGGACCACGTGTACACCGAGGCGGACTGGTGTGTGCGTGTGTGGGGGGCCTGGGGCGGGGCGTAGAAACCCGCCCGTGCCAAACGGGTTGTCCGTATACGTATGACCATGGTAAGCGTGCGTGTGTTTAGAGGAGAGACGGCCCGCGTGCGCGTTTGTTGTTGGCGAGCTTAGCCGCAAGATAAGATGCTTCCGTACTGACAGGCGTTTTAGATGGGAACGTACTGACAGGCGTTTTAGATGGGAAACAACCGGGATCCTAACGGTGTGTTTTGCGACTGTGTGTGCGCCCGGTGCGTGTATACCTGGGAATCAGGAAGGGACGCTGGGGAAGGGATCGCAGGTCGGGTTGGGGGCGCACGGCGCAGGACGGACGTTCAGGCGGACTCTGCCGTGTCTTCCGACCCCCCGGTGGACCCCCGACTGGCGGCCCTGGGGCTGCCTGGTGCTGACGTGTGTGGGCGTGGCGCTTGAGGCGGCGTGACGTGACGTGACGTGACATGATACCCCACTAGCGGCCTGTGCGGGCTCGGCGAGGCGAGGCGAGGCTCCGGCTGCGGCTCAGGAGCACTGCACTGCGCTGCGGCCCCTTGCATTGTACGGCATTGCTGCCACTTGGCGTCTTGGCGGGCGCCCCCTTTCTTCCAGGGAATGTGGTTCCCGGGGGGTGCCTCTCCTGGTGGGCTTGTCCGGTGGATCCGACGACCCCGCGGGGCACCCGCTCGGAGTCTTGACAGGCCGCAGTGCTGCCGCTGCTGCTTGTGGCTGGCTGCCGCTCGGTCCCCCGCAGGAATCCCACCGCCTCCGAAACCGTGTTGCCGTACTATTACAGCAAGAAGCTCGCGGAAGAGAAGGCCTGGGAGATTGCCAAGGCGCAGGAGCGATGGCAGCTGGTGGCTGCGCGCCCCGTGCTGGCGATGTTGGTAAAACAAACGGTGGGGCAATTGGCTAATTGCCGTCGGGGTTTAACTCTCTTTCTTTGGGCGGCGACCGGCGAGGAGGCGGCCAAGTGCTGTATGTGCCAGCCAGGCACCGGCGCCACGAGACCATCCCTGTCTCTAGGACAGTGGCCCGCTGCCCCCGCCACCCCCGCCCCCAGTTCCCCCGTCCCCAGTCCCCTAGCAAATTAGCAAAGGCCTCATTCCGAATCGAAGCCCACGGCACATAGCACCCCTGAGGCTGGGGAACGGCAAAACTATTCACGGGAACAAACCGGCTCGCACACTCGCCCTCGCTGGGTCGCCGTCCTCCACCCCGACATGAATGCAGTACGAGGCGCGCAACCGCACAGCCAACCATACCGTTTTGCCGTACAGTAGACTACGTTATTGATTTATTATGCGGTCCCACCCTCGGGTCCCAATCTGGGTGTTTTGGCGGGGGCTGGTTTGGGTCAGATTGCTGCAAAAGGACAGCAAGCCCATGACGTGAAAGCCCTCAACGGTAACGACAAACCAGAGCGCAGGACCTGCCCGTACAGCCCGTACATATGTCGTACAAAGTCCGGAGCGCGGGCGCCCCGGACATCCGCGTATACCTGGGGGGCACACGGCTCGCGCCACGTTGGCGGTGTTCACAAAACACACAACAAAACACGGTACAACACCTGGGGTGAAGGGGGGACAGGGGAGCACCTCCTCTTGAGGGAGAGGAGAGGTAAGGGAAGGTACCCATTTCGGCAGCTCGCCGCATCCCCTCCTCCTCCTCTGCTGTCCTCCACCTCTTTATTGCTGCCACCAGCACCGACCGCGCTCCGTGACTAATACCCCCGTCCCCCTCCCATCCACCTCGCTGGGGGCGCACTCTCCCTGCATCCCCCGCACGACGGGTCAGACCCGACCATCGGACGCACACAGAGATGGACGGACGGACGGACAGACGGACCGGCTGGTGGCCTGACATGCGCCCCAACGGCCAAGGTACAGCGCACAGGCACAGATTGACTGACAGATAGGATGACCCGGGGCGGCATAGCGGTCAACATCCGTTATTGATTCTACCCACCACCCCCCAACTGACAAGCATGCATTCGTTCCCAGTCGCCAGCCAGCCAGCCAGCCAGCTAGCCAGCCAGTCAGACACGATGAAATCGTAGCACCAAAGCGGGCACGGGATGCCGCCCCGATTGGTCCCCCTCTCCCTCTCTCTCTCTCTGCGCCCCTCCCTCCCTTCGCCACGGATGGCCCGGGGCCGCGGACCCTAGCGCATCATCATCATTATTGAAGCCCAGCATCCGCCCATGGAGACCCGGACTGTCGCTACACAACACCCCCCCTCTCTCCCCTCTTTCCCCCCCCCTCTCTCCCCTCTCCCCCCTCCTCTCTCCCCTCTCCCCCCCCTCTCTCCCCCGAGGACCTGGTTGCCCGACCACCGCCACACCAGGCCGCACCGCCACAAGCCTCCACATGCCTTGGGGTGAACTCATGTCTTTTACGTTCGCCTCGTTGCTGCATGTGCTGCATACATTAACCGCCACCACGGCCGCTGTCGTGGGAGGGACGGAGAAGCAAGCTGTGTGGAGCGAACGCGGAGTGTCACGGGGTGGCACCCGGCGTCGCGCGCAACCTCCGTCCGTCGGTCCGTCTGTTCGTCCAACGAGTCCGGGGCCCGGGGCCGCTAGCGAGGAGGGAGCCCAACCTCATCTCCTCCCCCCCCGGCCCTGGACATGGATCTGGATCTGGATCTGGACATGGACATCGGACCGGGCGAATCATCGTCAACACCATCATCATCGTCACCATCACCACCATCGCCATCACCATCATCACTGCCATCATCATCACCACAATCACTCATTACTGGTATCATCATGACCATTATTACCTATCCCATCACCCATTACCATCCGCATCGTCATCAACATGAAGGGAGTGCTCCGGGGCGTCCAGGGCGGTATGTCGGTTGGCGGCCGTTACATTCGTACTGCACGCGCGAGGTCGTACAAACCACCGCCAAGAAGGGCCTCATAACCCTCGAGGTATCAGTATCCTGTCCCTGCCCGTATGTGTGGGCGAGAACCCGCCTGTGTGTGTTGCTGTGTGAGGTCCTCAAATGTCAACGGACATCACCGAGGAGCCCACGCTGGCGCGGGGATCCAGTGCGCCGCCGAGTGCCGTACCCACTGCGGTACCTGCCGTACCGCCCAGAGCCGGTGAGGTGCGGGGACGGGCCCGCGGGGGCTCCGGCCCGTCACGGCCGCAGTCCTGCCTTCCTCCCTGCCTTCCTTCCTTCGGCCCGCCCTTCCCTCCCCCTGCCCCCCCCCCCCGCGCGTTCCAGACACCTGGGCGGACATCCCCCACAGGGCTCCGGAACCAGGCAGCAGCAGCCGGGGTCCCGGAGGCCCGGCCCCTCCTCCCCCGCTCAAACCCCTCCTACTACTACTACTACTGCTGCTGCTGCTCCCCCCGGTGATCGGCGCACGCCCTCAGGTAGCGGGGTCGCGGGGGGAGGGGGTGTAACCCCGAGGCGAGGCGGTGTCCGGAGTCTGTTGGCAGCGGCAGCTCAAGGGCGCTGCTGCAGCTGCCCCTGCCAACCCCTCCGCCCAACGAGACGAGGCGACCGACCCACCCACCCCAACCCGCCTGACCCTTGGGGCCACGACCCGGGGGCTGTGTGTGTATGTGTGTATGTGCGTATGTGTGTGGGGGGGAGAGGGCCGGGATAGCAGCGGGTGCCGGAGCATAGGGCCCCCAGCCACAAGCCCGCCGACCGGTCAGTGGCGGAACATTCACCCGGTCGGGACCGCCGCCGCTGCCGCCGCCGCCGTCGACGTCGTCGCCGTCACGGACGGCGGACGCACCACCGCCGCCGCCGCTGCCGCCGCCGCGGTGGCGGCCGTGGCCGCCGCCTGCGCGGTCGCCGGCCCCGGCAGGACAGCGGCCCCGCCGGACCCCTGGCGGCAGCTTCCCGCAGCTTCCTCCGAGTTGGGCACGAACAGGTAGGTATTCATGGAGCCCTTGCCCTTGACCTCGATGGATCCACGGAACTGCCAGAGGGCCTTACGCTCCGGGGGGAGAGACAGGTACGTGGTTTCGGAGGCCTGCAGGAGGGGAGGGCGCGTAACGGCGGTATCGGGTAGGTAGGCGGGTGCGAGAGGCGCCGGACGGTGACCGCACCCGCAACGCGAGGAGGGGAGGGACATGGGCCGAAGGCGCAGGGCCGGGCGGGGCAGGGCAGTGGCGTCCGGGCCAGTTTGGCGGATGAGGGCCCGCGATACACCGATGAGCCGTTGGGTGGCGTTGGTAGTGGAGGAGGTGGGCTGTTGTGGTGACTGGTGGGGGGAGGCGAGGAGAGGTAGATGACGAGGAGGCGGCAGCGCTGCGCTGCTCAGCCCGGCCCGGCTCCGCCCCCCCAAAGCCCCATCGCCCCTCAGCGACACAGCCCGACACCCGGGCTGGACCCCCCGCTGACTCGCCTCCCAGGCGGGTTGGGCCCCGGATCGCATTCCCCCGCTCCATACACAGCCCTCATCACCCGCAGACCCATGGGTCACACTGCCCCCCATCACCCGCAGACCCATGGGTCACACTGCCCCCCATCACCCGCAGACCCATGGGTCACACTGCCCCCCATCACCCGCAGACCCATGGGTCACACTGCCCCCCATCACCACGGTCTTCTTTCCCCCCTCCCCCCGCACCTCTCCCCCCTCCTCCAAGGGTCCCCTCCCCCCCTCCCCCACCCACCCACCCACCCACCTGGATCATCCCCGGCAGTCCGGTGCTCTCCATGCGGCTGGCGGTGTTGACCGTGTCGCCTGCAGGAGGGGGGTTGGTGGTGGTGGTGAGGGGTGGGGAGAGGGGAGGGCCAGGGAGGGAGGGAGGGTTAAACACCTGTAACACAAATTGGTAGACGTATTGAACCCGCACGTCCATGGGAAAGCCGGGGAGGCAGGGAGGGAGGTGCGAGATGGGCAGGGAGTGGGGGGGGACTGCGCATCGGGGGGAGGAGGGGAGATATCACCGGGGGGGTGGGGGGGTGGCACCCAGCGGGGCAATGCAACACCCCAGGCAGCTGCCCCCAGGGGATCCATTTCCTGCGCCGATCCTCACTGGGCCGCCTGCTCCATGTCAAAGGGGGGAGGAAGGGGGAAGGAGGAAAGGGGGGGGACCAACCCCTTGGCTCCGGCCCAGTCGGCTCCAGCCCGCGGATCATCCTCCCCTCCCCCCACCCCCTCCATTGACCCTTCCCTCGACTCACCGAACAGGCAGTACCTCGCCCGCACTGCGCCCACCACGCCGCTCATGACGCGGCCCGTATGCATCCCCACCCGGATGCGGACAGTGCCGTGACCTGCCAGCGGCACCGGCACCGTGGCGGCGGCCGCCAGCATGCCCACCGCGAAGTCCAGCATGTGGGCGGCGTGGTCGGGGTCGTCGGACAGCAGGCCCGTGGCGGCCATGTAGCAGTCTGGAGGGGGTAGGGGGAGGGGAGGTGGGGAGGGGGGAGAGGGGAGGGTATGGGACGTTGGTAGGCAGAGCCGAACTGCGCTCCTGCCAGAGCAAAGGTGAGGGGAGGGGATACAGCGAATGGGTAAGGAGAGGAGGGGCGGGGCATGTGGGGTTGAGGTTCGGGTCGGGGGCCTGACGAGGGCGGACCCCTGTGCCCATGTGCTGGTTGGGTGGGTGGGGGTGGGGGCGGGGGCGGGGGTGGGGGAAGAGGCGGTTGAGAGGGGAGGGGAAAGATGAACCCAAAACGGAGAGGCGGGGGGAGACCTCATCCTGCCCCACACGGCGACCCGCCCCGCCCCGCCCCGTCCGGACGCGGCCCCCAGTCCCCTTCTTCCCCTTCCCCGTCGCGGCTCCACCTTACCCCACACTCCACCGGCTACGTGGCCGGACTGGCGTTAGGCAGACCTATTTCGATTTGATCATTGCACTTACAGTCCGTATTTGTCGAGGCCTACAGAGTGGACGTGACGTCGTCACACATCGCTGGAGATCCCTCCCGAGTACAGTCCATTCTTCACCGGACAAGAAGCTCGGGCAGCAGCGCAGCGCGGACATGCCCACGAATTTCCTTAACCCCCCCTACCCCTCCTGCCCACGACCCCCCGCACCCTTTGTCAAATACGTCAGCGAAGTCGCGAAAAGTTACCAGTTGTGTAACAGTTGTCGGGACCCCCCGGGTCCCCCCGCCTCCCCCTCGCCCCCCTCCTCCTACCTCCCTCCCCCCCTACCCCCGGCCCCACCTCCAATGGTCTCCACCTTGTACACCCGGTGTCGGTCCAGCAGCGCATCGTAGCGACTGAAGAGCTCGTGGAGCATCATCATCACCTGCCCGCCGGGGTGGGTGGGGGAGGGGGGAGGGGGAGGGCGAGGAGGAGGAGGATATTGCCGGTATGTGTCAGGTTTGGGGGGAGGGAAGCCAGTGCAACACACACCCCTTGGACCTCCTCTACTCGTCCCCTTGCCACCGCCAAGGCCGACCGCGCTGCCCCCGGCCCCCAGTCGGTGTTTCTAGGAGCACCACCGGTGGACACAAACCCACGACACGTATATATACACACGCAAACACCCACGCTAAACCACGGGTGAGTGCACCTTCCCCCCCTCCCCCCCCCAGGCCCCCACCTGTTGTGGCTCCATGGCCTGGCTCATGGGGGTGAACTGCACTATGTCCTGAGAGGGGGGGAGGGAGAGGGAAGCGGGGTGGGGTGGGGTTTAGGGTTTAGGGTTTAGGGTTTAGGTTAGGGTTGACCCTAACCTACAAAAACCTTCCTCTGCTCTCCCCTCCCCCGCCCCTTCGCGCACCTACAGTTTCCGACTCCCCCCTTACTCTCCTTGCACCCCTCCCCCTCACCCCCTCCTGCTGCCCCCCACCTCCCACCCTCCTAACCCCACTGCCACCCCCCGCTGGGCTGGGATTTTGTCCATTGTGCCCCCCCCCGACCCTCCCACCCCCCACCCACCGCAAACAGGATCGTGACGTCGCTGTGCCACTGCTGGTACACCAGCCCCACAGGCGTCTCGAACGACATCACCGCCGGCGCCATTCCCCCCGCCGCCAGCGCCGCCGCCGCCGCCAGCGCCTCCGTCCCCGTCCCGCCCGTGGAGTCCTGCGGCTGCAGCTGACTGCCGCCCGACTGCAGCTGTGGCGGCTGCAGCAGCTGGTTCTGCTGCTGCTGCTGCAGCGCCGCCAAGCCGCACCGCCGCGTGCTGAACGCGTGGGAAATCACCGTGGTGCTACCCCCGCTGCCGGTCCCCCCCTGGACGGGAATCATACCGGTTCCGGAGCCGCCCATCGTCCTACCCGCGCCGCCGGCCCCCAGGGCCTCGCCCGGCCCCCCGGCGTCGCTGCCAACCGCCGCCGCCGCCGTGTCGCCGCCGGCCTGCCCGGCCGCCGTCGCCGCCGGGGACCCCCAGGTCGCCAGACCGCTGCCCGACTGCTTCCTCGCCAGCACCTCGGCGGCCTGCATACTGCCGGAGCTCATCAAGCTGCTGCCCCGCCCAAACCCGCCGCCACCGGCGCTGCCCTCCCAGCCCACGCCCACGCCCGCGCCCGGGCCCCCGCTGGCGCCGGCGACCAGCCCCGAGAAGCTGGCACCGCTGCCGCCGGGGGCCAGCCCCGAGGGCACCCCAGCCGGTCCCCCGGCTGACCCATGGGTCCGCCCAGGGATCCCTGGTGCGCCATGCCCATGGTCACGGCCATGGCCATGGCGGGCGGCATGGCGGGCTGTTTTGCGAACATGGGCAGCATGAGGGCGTCCTCGTGTGAGGACATGAAGCGGCGCTTGAGGGTGTGCGCCACGTGGCTGGGCATCAGGTCGGACA